>JASCZW010003320.1:0-73753 GCA_034211315.2 Aedes japonicus | reverse complement strand
AGGACGACGGCACGATCGCAAAAGAAAGTGAAATCTTCAATTTCTGAAAACCTGCCCCACCCGGTGCGCCGTCCGTGATTGGACAGTGATTTAAATAGAAATTGTTGTCGAAATTGCAACTGTCAGTACGTATGAAAACTCAATTCAAAATGCTAGATTATTGCATTATTTTAATACAAAATACTAATACTAATAGGAGTATGTGTGACTTCAGAACTCAAACATATCTCACAATAGTGACTATAAAGTAATTTTTAAATACAATAATGCCATCTAACATAATAATTCATTTTTATTTCTAAACCACCGACATCTTTAACGTACTCGAATATCCTTTAATATTTCCGTGGAGTACATTTAAACCCCTTCTTTGAAATTTTGACCGGGTTCCAACCACTGTGAATCATCGGTTGGTGGATCAATTAAAGAGACAGCATAACTAGTGTGCTTCTGGAACGCTACCACAGCGTATGAAAAACCTGACAATAAGCCAAATTTACGTGCATTGCAATCAAGTAACTAGCTATGAAACCGACAGTGCAGTACCTGGAAACCAGTGGAATGTAACTTCTTTTTATGGCTTCCGACAAGTTCGATACACTTGACGTATTTTTCGCTGCATTATTTTCGCGCATTTTACCGGCTGATATCATTGTGGCACCTCCTTCGGATTGTCGCAGTTATGGAATCGTGAATATAAGTTAGTATTAACACACCACAGAAGACGACGATGACGACGACGACGACGATGTCTACCGTGTTTGTGTTATTGCCGAACGCGAAAAGGCAACCATGTCCGCAGGTTCGTTCCCATGAAGGAAGCGACCATGTTTACCATATCTTCGCAAGCCCTTTCTATCTCTTTGAAGTCATTTGCACATGTGCCTGCCTACTTAACCTAAACCTAGGCGTGGAAGCTATTACATTTTCTCTTGCATGCATCTATTAAATATTTCAGAGACACCGCTTGAACATTGCAAGTGCATCACTGCGATGTGTGCAGTTTGTTACCTAACCTGGAAACGCTGAACAACCGCATTGCTTATTTTTTAGCTTTTCTATACAAATCCCAACCCCCTTCAGTAAGGAGAAAAGTCATTAATTTATCAAATTTTCAAACATTTTGAGATCATCCGTTAATTAAGTACGGGGTGCGGCAGAAAATAATGCGAAAATTTTCAAACTTGAGTATTGGGTGAATTCGTGTAGCTTGTGACTAATTTCTTTCGAAAGTGTATTTGTTTATGTTTACTTTCCATCAAACATTCTATTTGTTTTATTGCAAATTCGTCAAAATGTTTGCGAAAAAATGATCACCAGTTTGTTGCTCGCCAGAAGAAGCCGAAGATATTTCCAAGGTGGTTGGGTGCCATTTGGCAACAATTTTCCGCATAAAAAAGTCCCTGCAGGATGGTCCTAAGCAGTGCAAGCCGGGAAGCGAACGTCCGCGCTTTGGATGTACGCGGAACGTTTTTTTTTTTTTTGTTCCTTTATTATCGAGATTTTCAGGCCTGGGCTGGTTCATCTCCCGTCGTAGTCACTCAAATACCTTTTGGGTATTTTCGTGACTTGTCTGGGGGTGAGATTCGAACTCGTGACTTTGGCGTGAGAGGAATGGATGTTAACCACTACGCCCGAGTCGCCCCCCCACGCACGCCGAACGTGATCAAATCGGTCCGTGCAAAAATTGCTCGCAATTATGGAGCGTTCCATAAGCAAACTTGCAAAGGAAGCCAATATTTCGTAGAAATCCATGCGGAGAATCATCAAAGAAGACCTGCATGCAGGTCTTTCCTTGATGAAGAAGGAAAAAATGATAATCCTGTTCTCCGACGAAAAGCTTTTCAGCATCGATGGTGTGGCCAACAGCCGCACGGACCGGGTCAATTCACCATAGAAAATGACGAACGTTTCGGAAAAAGTGAAATTCATATTTCAAACCAAACATCCGGCTGGTGTCATGATGTTTGGCTTGGTGGCGTCCAACGGTTTGAAAATGCCGCCTGTTTTCATTGATGCTGGAGTTAACATCAATACCAATATCGGTATTTTAAAGGACCAAATGCTTCCCTGTGTGAAAGCCAACTTCTCCGTGGACCATAACAGTCAACCATAACACGCACATGGCAGTCAATGTCGGAGGACTACGTCCGAAAGGCATGCTCTGTTTCCGGCGTCGGCGCGAGGATGTTATTAATAAAAATGGAGGACACCTATTTGTTTAAAAACACTTTATAAAGATAAATGCACTCGAAAATGTTGATATTATTGCTTGAATTAGTTGAAAATGGGATTTGAAAGAAATTGAACAAATTTTCGCATTATTTTCTGCCGCACCCTGTAGGATGTGCAAAAATCATCCGGTTTCCCTGAATAAAAAATCATAGTGATAAAACATAGTGGTTACTTCATCAGTAATAATAACGAAAAATCTTCATACACATTCAGATTAAATACATTTGGACATCGTTCGCCTATCACATGTGGCTAATAGTAGAAATGCCTACAATCTGTTAAGTATGAATAGTTTGGTGAGCTGTTACCAAGTTCATGAATACGTGCCTCAAAAGACACCCTCGTACAGACACCTTTGCATCACCATCCTGTACATTTCGGGAGCCACCAAGGTAGCCGTCATGATGGCCATGTTCGGAATACCATTCGTTCCTTTCGCATTCTTCACCTTTAGCGACTTTGCTATCGCAATGAGTTCGTCAATCGTCACCGTCACGACGCGTCACCTCATATCCGACCCTCGTTGTGCCGATATCAATGCCCACGTGGTTACGGATGTTCGGCTGAGCCACCCATCCCTCCATCGCTATGACAGCGTCACGGTCTGGGATACAGGAACGCTGGTCATAAGGACAAATCTACGGCTGTGGAGGCCAGGGATAAGCGGTCACGACACGACTCCGAATAACCTTGTCCAGAGGATGTGCCAAGACCGGGACATCTGGGACGCGGCATTCATAGCAGCCGCCCAGATTGTTCTCGATCTCAAACAAAAATAGCGAAACGATCAACGGCAGGTCACAGGGACCACTTAACTACTAAAGCCATAAGTCGTCAGACATAGTGGGTGCCTTATAAGCACAATAGCCTTCTCCCCGAAGTAAAACCGAAATGTGGTTCTGGGGTGGGTCCAGTGATTAAGGTACGGGTTAGTTGTTAATGGATCGAGAAACACCCTCATCCTGACACCCTGAGTTCTTTAGGAGTCTGATTGCAGATTTTCTATCCTGCCTTAAAAAAAAGACGTATTACTACTCTGAACATTTCAGGCGCCAGCAAAATAGCCCACTTTAAGCCTACCCACTTTTAGAGCCGAGTTTGTGTCAGCCGCTGACAGCCATATCGTGGCTACTTGGATTTCAAGTGGTCCTTTCCGCAGCCATGTAGCTGCTCCATGAATGCCGTGGAGATATTGCCAGCTGTTGTGATCTCGTATTAGATTTTTTCACAGGAGAGTCACTGATTTTTTTCTTGCTCACATTCGGTCTTGTAAATCTTCTAAAGATGTTGAGCTCACGTCTGACCCGGAGCGCAACTTCAATGTGCGCTATCTTTTTTATAAAAATAAAACCAATCCGGCTGAAATTTTCTGACCTAATTTTTACGGAATCTTCATTTTTGCATAAAACTATTTTTTTTAAATCAGTGGTTTTCCAAAAAAAAGGTGGTTTTTCAAAAAAGTGACACATGTGACATTAGGTTCAATATTGACCCGGATTTCAGTCCTTCGTAAAATTTCGAAATTTTAACTTAGAATCAATGTTTGTGCACCATTTCTTTGGTGGTTCTGCAGAGAATTGGCGTCTTGAGCAAAGTTTCCCAAATACGTAGCGAATCGTCTTTCAATATTATCATAAAGGGTGTTCGGATCAAAATTTGGTCGAACAGTAATGTGTGTGAATCGCGTTGCTTCTCTTCCTTTGACGACATTTGGATAACTGAAGTGCTAATCTCAAAATCAAAATAGAGGCATTAAACTACGCACACATCTTCAAAATGAGGGGAACTAATATGATAATCTCACTAGACGGCAAATAGCATACTGAAAAACTATGTCGAAGACAACAACTTTCTAGAGCAGCATTTGGCAAAAATATGTGCTAGCGCCATCTTTGCGACAAGATTTGGAACTAATCTGATAATTTAAAAAATGGCAAATGACATAATGAGAAATTTTGCCGAATACGGCAACCCTCTAGCGCTTCATTTTACAAAGATAGACTGCAGTGCCATCTCTGCGGCATGATCTGAAACTAATAAGATAATGTCAAAAGACGGTAAATGACATACTCAGAAACTATGTCGAAGACGGCAACTCTCTACAACTAGTCTGGAAATTCACACATAGAAATAAATATCACATTTCCCTTTGAAGCAGATTCTCGGTGTTCAAGGCTACTGGAACCAGGTTGCTAACACCAATGCCTTTTTGAGACCAGAACCTTACAAATAAGGTATAAACAGTGTGTCTAGGTTGAAATTTTATAAATCTAGAAAGGGTTAAAATCTGGTTCAATATTAACCCTAATGTCTTATGTGTCAGTTATTTTTAAAACCCGAGAATTTTTTATCATTTCATTTATTTGTAAGGCTCAGGCGCGTGAAATACTTTGCGGAGCCGATATTCAATATTTTAATTAACAATGTTTTATTTTTCCACACTTGATCAGAGTTCTAGATGAGAGCTTCAAGAAGCGGTTCTGTAAGGGTTGCACTCCCTGCATTGAATGCATACAGCGAAGGACAATACGTAGACAATGATATTGAATGCGTTCCAATTTAATGAGGTGGCTGTTTGTTGCCGAGAGGAAGCAAAAGGAGCTATATTGGAGAACTGAAAGAATAGTAATTTATAGAGCTGAATTAGGTCTTCCGGTTGAGCACCCCACCATTTCCCGGAAATTGATCATAGAAAATTGATCCTTTGTTGACATTTATGTTTCAAATACGCAATGTGAGTACTCCACGTGCACTTTGAATCAAACATGACTCCAAGGTGCTTGATACGCATTTGGGCTGGTAACCGCTTTCTAGTAAACACTACCAATTCCGTTTTTTGCGGTGAAAACTCGATCCCCAAATTTCTGACCCAGATGTACAGATTATCTTAGGTTTTTTGCAATGATCTTTGCATCTTTTCGTTAATTATATTCAACATTAAAATTTGTCCATAGATTTCAATGATTAGGTAATCAGGGGGATGGAGAAACCTCAGTCGATTTTTTCTTGTAGATGCTCCTTAGATTCCAAGCACATATTTCACCTTGCAATACATTCTTGCGCTTTTATATACTAGAATATTTGTTTCGGCTTTGATTCGCTGTGCTATTTTGACAGAATGTTTGAGGGGTTTTCGTTGTGAGCGGGATGACTCATTATGCTTAGGAACGATGTGCAAGTGTTTCATGATGATGATGATGATGATGATGATGATGATGATGATGATGATGATGATGATGATGATGATGATGATGAAATACTACCATCTCTTGTAGCAAGGTAACTTTCTATAGCAGTGGAATAATCTGAAAAGCGATTTGATCAGGATTCTATTGTTGTTTGTGATCATCAAGCTCCTGTATGAAGGGCCAAAAAAGTTTGACTAGGCCGTAAGCAGAGACACTTAAGCAAAATCCACGAATATAGAGAAGATAATCTCCTTCCAAAAGCAAGTCCACACCCACAGAACTAGAACCGAGCCCTTGGTTGACAGAATAAACCAAATAGATGAGGTCGAAGAGCCTGCCCTCGTTCTGCGAAATGTTAACAATAGGGAGGCGGCAGTCCCATGCTCCTTATCCAAATCGTTTCACTTGGGTGCCCTGATGGTTCCCTCCCTTTCCCCGTTATGTCATGGATGACCGATGTGCTAGTGCTTCATGAGCCAAAACCCATTTTCTTCTTGACTATCCAGCCCCCGATGAAATCAAGAAGTGTCCACCGTTTATCACTATTCACTATGATGGTGATATAGTGATCAATTAGCTGAAGGTCACACCAATTAAGACTGAAAAAACTATTCATTATTCATAACGGTGGGAGATCCCAGCTATTTGTCATTCCGTCATTAAGCGCGGAATTTATCGTGTATTGATTGTCAATGCCATTAAAAACTAAGCATCCATTTTGTTTCAAGTCCTCCGTTGCATGAGCCGATAAAGGCGCTGCTACAAATAAACATCATGCTGAAGGTGGTTGAATTCGATTCCCGGTCTGATCTAGGAAATTTTTGTAAAGAAATACTCCTCAGCAAGCTGTCTTTGCCTCACAACTATACTAATGCAAAAATGATACCTGTCAATTAAAGCTCACTGTCTGCTCATCGACTTATTGTTCTGAATACATTTCCACATCTAGAACACTAAGATGAGAATCAGACTATAAACTGATTTTCATGTATCTGCCAAGAAAAAGGAACGGTCATTGCAATGAAGCTTTTCAACAAGTTCCCACATCTTGTTCTTGTTTCCCGTCATGTTCCGAACAAGACCATATTCAATGCCAATATTACCATCACTATGATGCTTCATTATCAATACGATCAATATGCAGGCTAGGCAGTGAAGGCTAAATCTGCAAAAATAAAGGTGATCACGTGACAGGAATGCAACACGTCAAAAACACTCGCATTAACCTCACAAAAAACATTCAGCTTCCATCCGGCTGAGGAAAACAAAAACATCGAACAAATCACCGCTTGTTTTGCTCCCAAGAAGCCCGGAGCAGCCAACCGTCAACTATCAACACGTATGAACGACCAACCGACCGGTAGACAGCACTGCGGAGCCGTACGAAAGCGAAGCGAATTAAGATCATTTGCATATGAATCATAATGTTTATCGTTGCAAATTACATACCGCACCAGTTTACCCGTATGTCATTTCAAGTCTTTTAGTTTTTGCACTCGCAAGTCTGCGATCTTTGATGAGAGAATTCGTTTGTTGTTTACTACGGCCATCGCTAGCCGGAGCGTCGTTCATCCGGAGGATAAATTAGCTATCTCTTACACGGACGACGAACACAGCTCTGGGGTCCCTTTTTTACACAGTGTTACTAAATGATAAGGGCGATGGTGTCAGAGTTGGGTGCGAGGTTGGGCGTGTAAAGGGAACTAAATCTTGTTCGAGCGGTTGTAACTAGTAAGTTGTACCCGGTAACAAACTACACAACCAATGAATGCGGATGGATGAATGACGGCACCTATATGTAGGTATGTGTGGTTGTTTATGCATGTTTAGTACCCTATCAGCAACGAATGGCGGGCGATCATCATTTGATGAGAGTATGGCGTGTAAACGTTTCCAGAGCATTAGATTGGTAAACATTTGTAAACATACGTGATGGCGAAGGGAAGGGGTGGATTCCGCATGATGTGATGATGTGATGTTGTTGTGAAATTTAATTAGAAAAGTGTGTGATAGACATCTGGTCAGCTGCTGATGGAGCACAACAAACAAAGCGTAAGGTTCATTGTATTACATGGGATGGAAAAACAAATCACGATGCATCGGCACGCGATGATCGTGGACGGCAAATGGCTGTCAAGGACGTCGTATGTGGAGCGATCAATTTACGTAATAAATTGACCGGGTTGTTGACTGAAAATGAGGAAGGGTCGGCTTCACAATAACGTAGAAGAACGTAACATGAGAAAATCAGAACCACAAATTTGACAGGGAAAAGCATGTTAACAAAGGTGATCTAATGAATACAACAGTTCATAACTGCCTTAAATCGTGTCGTAACAGACGCAAAATTCAGCACAATCAAAAGTACGTTTTGGTGATTGATGAACTTCTTTCGATGCACTTAATTTTATATAACAAGTTTTCTTATGCCTCATCCGTTATGTTCGAGATAAATTCTGTTACGTGTAATATAAGTTGCTTCTAAGCGTGAGTAAAGACTGTTTCAAAGGATTGAATAAACCGCGGAAACTTCGAAATTGAACATGAATAAGGACTGTTGATTCGGATCCTAATAATTGGAGTAAAAGACATTGCTCGTGCAAAACATACGAACGTTATTGTTCCTATAGTTTTCTAAGGAATGGAAAAAATAGGAAACTATAGCCAAAACCGGATCACATTTGCTTTTGAATTTGCAATTTCTAAAAACTAAGCTCGAAAAGTTGATGAGTGGTGAAGTACATCGTGTTTCAGGGTTTCCAGGTATGTTTTCGGAACATACACAACTTGTGGCAGAGCGTTTAAGTGTGACGGATTATTTGTTTTAAAATACAAATTCCGATACACAGTATGTGC
The DNA here is from genome assembly GCA_034211315.2 of Aedes japonicus. Classification (NCBI taxonomy): domain Eukaryota; kingdom Metazoa; phylum Arthropoda; class Insecta; order Diptera; family Culicidae; genus Aedes; species Aedes japonicus. The sequence goes on along the minus strand of JASCZW010003320.1, from coordinate 65,474 downwards.
TTTGAACTATACATTTCTGGGTTGGAAGTCGATGTTGAAGCACTACATTGCCGAAAGCCCCACCTTATTGACGTTGGGGCTTATGATTTTACAACAGGAACCGTTGTTTGATCCGGGTAGGCGTTCAGCCAATTTTCATTCTTTTGAATCATATACAATGCTTCAAAGCGTGTTTGACATCTGATTAACTAAAGGGTGTAACGTTCAAAATTGGGTCAAGGTAAAATGCGTGTAAATTAATTGAATTTTCTGCTAATCAAAATCGAGGATACCCGGATAACGATGCCTTCAGAGCACGACTATCGGATACCCTCTTCCTTGTGTATTATTCGTTGCAATTCCTGGTGTCAGCTCGCAAGGCCCACAACCAACCCCACTATCTCGCAGGAGGACCTTCGTAATGCAGCTGTTCAACAGTCCCGAGCACCACCAGGACTTTCGGCTTTTGTATTTAGAGTCCTGGGCACACTAACAAGACGGTTACTCAGCCACTCCTAACATGGAGAGCAGACGCTATTTTGAGCCGCCCCTAACATGGAGAACAGGCGCTCAATTGGGTGAAGGCTTAGACTTTTACACTAATTTTTAAAAACCGGGGTGGATCACTTTTGTCAGGGCTGCTTTCGGATATTTGTGGGTTTTGTAAGAAACTCAACAGACTCAAAAACTGCTCAGTCTCCCCACATCCTAAACAGCCCCCGCCGCTCGTCCGGGGCTACTTATTCGTGTATTCTGTAGCTGTCCATCATATCTGATGGAACCCCACCATCCGCGACCCGTGGACCCGCCAGGTTGCTTGCAACGCAGCCCCGTAGAGTCTTCACCTAATCTTCGGTCTTCCCGGCAATATCGGATACCCTAGAAGCCCGAGATAGACATCCTTTCCCCAAGGTAAGAGATGTTTTAGGAATGCGTGATCTTCCCTACATGCAAGCGATCTCCGAATTCCTTTGTTTGTCTGCTTTTAAGGTGAAACGTCATCTCACCCCCTATTCCAGTAAATTTTCTGCCATTGTGTCCCAGTTATACTATCCTCTTGGTTTCGTGCTACTTGCACCTGCTCAGCAAGCTATTCCTCAACCATCTGCGCCTAGCTCCTGAAAGGGGCTATAAAACCCGGGGACTCGATGGCAGCCGGTTGGTAAATGACTTGACAATGCGTACCATTGGTTTTTGGCGTACCTGCAGGAAAATAGATTCTACTGCGATCTTTAGACTCTTCTCCAGTAACTCCTATCCCTACCGCCTCGTGGAGAGATCGGGTAACCAACCCCGGTGGGACCTTGGTCAAATGCTGACAGGGAAGAGGCGCTGCCCTCTTCAAAGCAAGCAGTCTATCTGAGCGTCTGTTCTCCATGTCAGGGGCGACTCAAAACAGCGTCTGTTCTCCATGTTAGGTGCGACTGATCATCGTTCTCGTGCCAGCGTAGGACTCTAAACAGTGCTGAGCACGATGGTCCTTCGCAAGACAAGGGGTTGGAGGAGGCCGAACAAGCCGCCCTTAAAAAATCAACGTTACAAATGATACAGAAGTTAATACGGACCGGAACAATCGGCAAATATCTAGGCGACGAAACAAGGACTACGATTGGAAACTCGGAACATGGGACTGCAAATCGCTCTGCTTCCCTGGCTGCGATAGAATCTACGACGAACTTCAACTACGTAATTTCAAAGTCGTAGCACAGCAGAAGGTTTGCTGGACAGGACAGAAGGTATGGAAAAATGGGCATCGAGTGGCTACTTTTTACCAGAACTGTGGTACCACAAACGAGCTGGGCACTGGCTGGGCAAAATGCGTCAACGCGTGATTGGATGGTTTCCGTACACTGCCCACACGAACCGAGACCTGATGACAAAAAAAAACGTACTACGCGCAGCTTGAGCAAGTGTATAATGGCTGCCCGTAGCGGGACGTAAAAGTCGTCATTGGCGACATGAACGCTAATGTAGAACGGGAGGCAATGTACAGACCGGTAATAGGACCTAACAGCCTGCTTACCGCATCCAACGATAACGGCCAACGATGCGTGAACTTTGCGGAACTTGAGAACTCCCATGTTCTTCTTCCCCCGTAAAAACATCCACAAAGCCACTTGGAGATCACCTGACCAACGAACCGAGAATCAAACCGACCATTTTCTAATCAACGGGAAATTCTTCTCCGATATCATCAACGTTCGCACTTACCGCAGCGCGAATAAAGGCACGGACCACTACCTTGTTGCAGTATGTATGCGCTCAAAACTCTCGACGGTGTACAACACGCGTCGCATTCGGACGCCACAACCTAACATTGAGCTACTACGGGTAACCGGAGTTGCCCAGGAATACGCGCACTAGCTAGAAGCAGCCCTACCAACGGAAGAGCAGCTTGGCGCAGCTATTCTTGAGGATGGCTGGAGAGATATTCGAACCGCCATTGATAGCACTGCTTTAGTGACACTAGTTACTTCTGCACTGAATCGAAAAAAAAGGACTGATTTGATGACGAATGCAAGCAGTTAGTAGAGGAGAAGAATACTGCACGGGCGAGAATGCTGCAACACCGTATGAGAGCGAATGTGGAACGGTATAGACTGGCACGGAACAGGCAAAAATCTATTCTTCTAAGTGAAAAGCGCCAGATGGAAGATCCGAGGAAGCATTGGCGCAAAGGCTACATACCACAAGCCGATATGTGCACAGACCTGGAAGACAACATTCTCACATGAGAGTGTGAGGTAATTGAAAGGTGGAAGCAGTACTTCGACGAGCACCTGAATGGCAATATTACAGCAAACGATAGTGGCACGGTAAAAAATCTAGGAACACGTGCCGAAGATGACTGGATCCCGACCCGAACCCTTCAGGAAATTGAGGAGGAAATTAGCCGGTTGAAAAACAACAAAGTTGCCGGAGTTGACCAAACTCCCAAGCGAGCTATTAAAATACGGCAGTGCAGCACTGGCCAGGGCACTGCACTGGGTAATTATCAAGATTTGGGAGGATGAATGTTTACCGGAGGATTGGATGGTGTGTCCCATGTATTAAAAGGGCGATAAGCTGGATTGCTGCAATTATCGTTCAATCGCTGCCTACAAGTTGCTCTCCCAAATTTTATGCCGCCGCCTATCACCAATTGCAAAGGAGTTCGTGGGGCTATACCAAGCGGGATTCATCGGTGCTTGCGCCACTACGGACCATATAGGGTAGGGAACGGCTTAAGCACCCCAAGACCCTATTCCAAGCACGGGGTAAACGTTAACTTACAACGCTCATTTTTTGCAGTATGGTGCTTCACTACATGGAGCACCATACTGAAAAAAATTAGCGTTATAGGTTAACGTTTACCCCGTGCTTGGAATAGGGTCTCGGGGTGCTTAAGCCGTACCCTCCCTTATTCACGATTCGGCAAGTGATGCAGAAATGTCGCAAATATAACGTGCTCACACATACTTTTTTCATCGATTTCAAATCAGCTTATGATACAATCGATCAGGCCGGCGTCGGTGGTGTAGTGGTAAGCGTGACTACTACTGGCACTCAAGTGAGTCTGGGTTCAATCCCAGTCGACATCGGTGGTTTTTATGAGGCGATCTGGTCACGTCTTTCTTCGGAAGGGAAGTAAAGCCGTTGGTCCCGGCTCATAGTCATGAGTCGTTAGGTAGGGTCCAGGTGGTGGAGTCGTCTCCTTGGCGTCGGTGGTTGTCACCATGTGAGGAAATAGGCCGACGTAAAATAATCGATCGGGACCAGCTATGCAGATCTGACGCAGTAGGTCAAAACAATAATGGATCAAGTGATGTGTGTCGTCTCGAGTCCCTTCGAATCTCGGAAGGGTTTATCATGTTTATTGTTTAACATTGCATTAGAGGGTGCGATTTGAAGAGCTGGAATAGATACGACTGGCACGATCTTCAGGAAGTCGGTCCAACTATTTGGTTTCGCCGACGACGTTGATATCGTAGCAAGTAACTCAAGGCTGAAGGTGGGATTGGGCTTTGGATTAATGCATTGAAAACAAAATACATGAAGGTAAGAGGCTCACGAGAAGACAATCGAGGTAGTAGACGAAATCTGGGCTCATTGGTGACCGCCGATAATGACACCAGCAGAGAAATACAAAGGCGCATTATGGCTGGGGTCCTCCCTTAGCTCAGTCGGTAAAGGTGCAGCTACAAAGCAACATGCTGGAGGTGGCTGGGTTCGATTCCCGGTGGTCTAGGACTTTTTCGTTAAGGAAAACTTCTCGACTCCCTGGGCATAGCGTATGATTGTACTTGCCACACATTCATTCTAATGCAAAAATGGTAACTGGCATCGAAAGCTCTCAATTAATAACTGTGGAAGTGCATTTAGAACACTAAATTGTGAGCAAGCAATAAGCTAATTGTGAAAGCAATAAGCTTGAAATGCTAAAGAAGAAGAATTATGGCTGGCAATCGTGCCTACTTCGGACTCCGATGGACGCTGAGATCGTACAAAGTTCGCCAAACTACAAAGTTGACCATCTACAAGTCATTAATTACACCGGTAGTTCTCTACGGCCACGAAACATGGACATTGCTAGTGGAGGACCTACGCGCCCTTGGAGTCTTTGAACGGAAGGTGCTGCGTACCATCTACGGTGGAGTGAAAATGGAAAACGGAAGGTGGAGGAGGCGAATGAACCACAAATTGCATCAGTTGCTGGAAAAACCTCCCATCGTGCACATCGCTAAAATCGGTTGACTACGATGAGCTGGGCATACCGTAAGAATGTCGGACGACATCCCTGTTAAAATGGTTCTCGAAAACGAACCAACGGGTACAAGAAGAAGAGGCGCGCAACGAGCAAGTGAATCGATCAAGTAGAAGGCGATCTCGCCAGCCTCCGCAGATAGCGATGATGGAGAGGTACAGCCATGGACCGATTACACTGTAGAGAACTTCTGTATTCAGCAGAGGCCACAACGGCCTTGGTTTGATTGGTAAGGTAAGTTATGTCCAAGGCCTAGGAGAGGAGATTGAATAAACCAGCTTTGCAAAAACGTAAGCTAAAATGTGTTTGTTTATTCCCTGAGAGTTTCAAAAATATCCAACTTAAATGAATTTATAGAGATCATTTGTGTCTATTCCTTTTTTTGTACAACCTTTATCCTCCGCGTTCGCTTGAACTGTACTTAAAAACTGTTGGTGGTTTGCGGGCATCAATATTTCACAGCAGGGGACTGTTTTGCAAAAGAATTAAATTTCGAAAAATTTATAAATCTAGTAGCATTAAATTCCCCTGAGAATGATTCTGGCAAATTGCGTGGCCTGTAACGTCAAAATTCCGAATAACAAAACACTAAATTTTGCTTCCTATTCAAAAAAAAAACATCTAGAGAAGGACCTACCAGCTATTAGTGCAAAAACATCAAAATTTACCTGTCAACAAAGACCGTTTTCATTGGTCGCTTTGACAACCGCCTCTACCGCCACCGTCGAGTTATGTTAAAAGCAGGCATTCTGTTGTTGGGTTCGCCGTATTGCTAGTAGTCACTGTATTTTTACTTTTTTCGTTTGTGACAACTAGAACAAATGCGGAACTGAAAATTCACTTTTGCAGTGGTTTATTTTAAATCAGTTTGAAATGAAGTTCGAAGTGATAAATCGTGGTCGCAGTGATTTGTCTACATTTTCATCGGTTTCCGAGAGATCCAATCGTTCGACGAGAGTGAGTTAAGGCCAGCATTGGGAAGACATTCTCTTGCTTTCTCCCCACAGCAAAATTTGCAGTGTAAGCATCAATGAAATTCAATGAAACCACAGGGGCAAGACACTGAGCAATCCTGAGTAACTCTGAGCAATTATGAGCATCTCTTATTCACTGGATTCATATTGTGCTATTCTACATTGCTACCTTTTGTAAAGCTTGGTTGACAGTGAAATTGCATAATCAAAACAAGAAAGTTATGTCGTAAATGGTTACCGTATCAACGTTGTGGTAATCCTCACCCGCTAGTTCTGATATGTCGTTGATAATAATTTGTGTTGTTTTCAGCTTGGTTCGAACTTGTGTCCATCCCCCAGCCCGAGCTCAGCTTATTTCTAGCCCCCATCTACTATTCACCCGAAGCCGTCCTTGTATGAAAATTAATTAGTCGCGCAAACGTCAGCCCCCCCCCTCCCCCCCGAAGTATGCATCTTAAAATGATCCTACAGAACATTCGCTTCTGGACTCCGGGACTTCTACTTCAGGGCGCAATTCCAAATACTGTGACCTATTTTGCCTCAAATGAGTGCTTCTCACGATACCATAATAACAAGTTTTCCCAGACAGTAAACAAACTTCTGTTATTGGTTGCCAAGGTTACCACCATTACCAGGTTATCACCGACCAATTCAAGCCAGTGCTGCCAGAATACTTTAGATCGAGTTATAAATTATCCAAATTGATGGAAGCTGATGCATTCTGAGCAAACGTGAGTTTTACGATGAAATTTGAGTGAATTTGTTTCTTCGTTTTCGCACACATTTTTTTGGCATTCCCATCACTCTATATCTTGGGGTAGAAGAATATCATAAAGTGTGCAAATTTGATGAATCCTGAATAATTTTGAAGGAAAAAGTTACTCACGAGAAAGCTGTCTTACCCCTTGATGAAACCTCATAAATCAACGTTTAGTTTGATGCAGCTTCATTTCCCGAAGGGAAAGAAAAGAAATGCCAATGGAATTTGGAATATTTCAATTGCCGTCACTCCGCCGGATGAAGGTGTTTGAGAACATTGATGGTGGTGAGAATAGTGGAAAAGACTATACTGCGAAGGGGTACGCCACATTGCGATTGCACGTTGGATCGCTGCAAATCCTTATCAAATTCACAATATCACTTCCACTATCGCCATTAATCGCAACAGTATTATGAATCGCGAAGTACATCGCATAATCGCGTCCTATCGTCACCAAATCTTACTCGAATTGCAAGCAGTGATATTGATGTCTGGCAGCCATGACGTTTATCTTCGAGTTATCCTTTACTTTTCTGGCAACAGTGTCCAAAATTTTTTTTGATTATATCGAGCAAATGAATCCAAGTAAGCAAGTTTTCCGAAACAAAATCAGTAGTTTTGTTTACGATTGTTTCGGTGCTAGCGATTGACCGAATCAATTCTTGAGAAAAAAAACAGTTAGTAGCTTCGCTTGCCTATTCAATTATGGAAGTTTAGTTTGAAAAGTTTGAATCTGCATACAATTAAAATACTAGAAGACCATCAACTACGAGTAATTCATTATTGAGTAACCGAAAGTTGTGACGCTTGTAAATATTATAAGTTGTATGAAAACTAGATTCAAAAGGGTAAATAATGTGTGTTTTCTCTACATTGTTATAATGAGCCACGATTGGCGAGTGGTTCCGCCAGTTGCGTGCTGCTGCTGGGAATGATCGAAGAATATAAGTGATTGTTATGAATAATATGTAAATGTTCAATTTATACTCAAGCATGTTGCATTGTGATTCTTCAAACTTTTAGCCGTCAAAATCAATCAGTGATGAACATAGTGATATTGAACTCGGCATAAAAGAATGATGGTGATACATCGCGTTAGTTGAATAAACCCATCAAGATATATTGGATCGTGCTGGGTTGGCTTCTTCACATTCGATATATAAGATTGGATATTGATATTACCACCAATCAAGGATTCATCCAAATGCAGCAAAAAATACTCATCTACAGAGTAGAAGCTTCCAGTGATTCCTACACCTTTGCTGCAACTTCTGCTACCAGGAGGATGTACAGGACACTCATCTAGAGTGAAAGCTAACCTGTTTCCGGATAAATATTTGAAACCTTAAACTTGAGCTGTTTTCAAATCATCTTTGTCTTGCAGAGCTACCCATTCGCCTCTACGTATCACACTTCGTACTTCATTTTTATTACTAACAGCAATTGCATTGTTAGTTACTTTTTCGTGAAAGCATTTTGTTCAGGTTCACCTTTACACATCCATAAACAGGTTGTAATATTCAAATGAAATATTTTTTTCATTTTTGTTCTAATTCTGAGCGAATGCTTTTCATTGGGTTAGATATCCACCAAATGCGAAGTGTCAGATATATTTGAGAATGTCAATTCAGCATCGTAGACTTCATTTTCTGTTGTACCATTATCAGCATTATGGATTTCAACATGTTCATCTGAATTTTCTACAGAGCATTTGATATGTTCGTCGTCTTCTTCGAAATCCTAATCTAAAGTGTTGGCGTCGACAAACTCATATTTTCCAATTTCTCCATTCGACCGTTAGTTGATGAAGTCGGTCGCAGAATAATACTTTCGCCAAAATCCTATCATTCCTGTCTATCCCCAACTCCCATAATGCTCTAGATTCGTCGTTTTTCTTGCGATGTCAGAAAAAAATTTACTGCTCGAATATTTGGAAGTGAGAGATGACATTTTATTTCTGGCAGTTCTCGTTGTCAAATTTTTTGAGCAGTTTCATTCTGTCAGCGATAATTTTTATTCTGATCGCATCGTCATCGCGTTGTCATCGCGATTGATCGTGTTAATCGCAAAAAAATGCTTCCAGCAGAAAGAAAATCCTCATCATCGTAGAAATTGTCATGTCAGGGAAGCCGTATCTAACGCTCATTGTGGAAGTTGCACCCCCTCGATGTACTGCATAAAATGGAGGATTTCCGGAATCTGAAATTGTTGAACAGTTGGCAGTTTTGTATTCTTAGAGCATTAAACTCTCGGACCTCTTCATTTTAAATATTGACAATTTACAAACATTTACTTTATTGAATATTACCAAGTATAAAAAAGCGACAAATTTTGGTTATTTAACTACTTGTTATTAATGGGACTACTGTGCCAACATATCTGGCGACACTGAAGCAACCCCCGTATCCTAGCAAACTTAAATTTATAAGAGGGCATCTCTTTCTGAGCTGGCAGATCCCAATGGCGTCTTTATAAGGTCTGGCCCAGTAGCCACAATTATTAGCACAATTCGCTCATCACATTAATACCACTGCACTCCTTCCGTACGCTACACAAAAGCTCGGATCGTGCTACGTCATGCTATTTTTTTTATTCGTTCGCCAATACAAAATTCAATAGTGTTACGTCATCACTCTTCAGCTCAGCAATATTTACACTGTTTTTGTTCCAATACAATCCCAGACCTAATATAGACGTCATTGGACAGATCCTGTCCTAGCTTCGCATAGTTTTTACACAGTATTTGAAAGTTTCAACAGTATTCACGCTATTTCTAAACAACCCAAATTTGAGTACGATGGACTCAAATTCGTCGGAAGTATGGCTACCCAAAAGTGAGTAAAGAGGATTAGGAGTAACACGTTGACAATAAGTAAACATCGATTGGATTCAAGCCAATGTTGACTGATTGTTATCTTACCACTACAAACTATCTTTACTCACTTTTGGGTAGCCATACTTCCGACAAATTTGAGTCCATCGTACTCAAATATGGGTTGTTCAGAAATAGAGTGTTGACCATCAGTGATCGTTGCCAGTTTTGGTTGTCAAATATGACGCCAAATGCTAATATTTCGCGAATATTTTTTCAAAAAGACCTACCTGATTTTGTAAACAAAGAGAAGTAAGATTCAAACGTAACTTTTTATAAACTCTCAGTACCCTCACGGAAAGTAGCATCACTCATAAAAAGTTGAATCGTACTTCTCCTCTTTGTTTAGAAAATAAGATGCGTCTGTTTGGAAAAGTATTCGATATTTCTCTTAAATGGCAAGATCTTCACTTATATATTAAACATCATATGAAACATCTCAGAATAACAACCAAAACAAAACATCCGCCAAAACCAAAACAAAGCCATCACGGTTCAACAATCCCACGAGCAGCGAAACAACAATGAAGTAATTACTCCCCTCACTGCAGAACCAGTTCCGAACTTCCAGGGAAACAATTTATTCATCATTTTCCCTCTGCCGAAAATTATTGTCATTAACCGTACCAGATCTGCGACGTGTATGTCGGATAATCGTCACAGCAAAAGCCGGCATTCCACTTACCTTTTTGCTTTAAGATGTAACCCTTCTTCCAGAGCCACCAGGCCAGCACGCTCAGCAGCACGATCGCGAACAGGGTCCCAAAGATGGCACCGGCTATGTCACCTCCGCCGTAGCAGGAAGCCCCCATCTCACTATCCATCTCGAACCACCACGATCAACCACGGACGGACGGACGGACGGACGATGAAAGACCTTCGCGTGTCTCGTTTGACGTTCTCCACCGACCGGGCGTGTGTTCCCTTTGTTCCGAGAAGATTCACGAATTCGAAATAACAGAGATTCACTTCGACACGTTTGGATTTTATATTTTTTTGCAGCTTCTACCAATTCTGAATTTTACTTATCGTGTTCACAAAGGGAGTGTCGTTCGCTTCTTTTTATGTGCGTTGCAATTTATGTGGGGTTTCTTTTCAAAAATAGTTTTTGATCTCAAGTTATGCAACCATTATTCGTATAATTCTCTTTTTTTGCAGATTGTGGTTATTACTACCATTCACATGTATTTTTATCTGTTTTTATTGGAATGGTCGAAATCCTTTGCTGAAACGAGAAAATCAAAGAAAGAATGAAATTTTACGTTAGTATTATTTTGTTTTTAATGTTGCAGTGTAGTTAAAAGCATAGAGCATATCTCAGCACCAACGGAGGAACAAAACGATCGGAAATTGTGGGTTATTTCATTTTGCACTGTGTTTTCATTTCGTTTGCATCCATACAATTGGTGTGGTTGCGTTGGTTCGTAGGTTCCGCGCTTTTTCAAACCATGATTGAGTTGCATACAGGCGTGTGATTTCTCCCGGCAGACAGTCAACATAACCGACAGCCATTCAGACCAGCGGACTTTAAATGGTGTCTTCTTGAAGAAAGGAAATTTACATCATTCATAACAATGTCTTTTTTCTATTCGGGTTTGGGGAGCTGCAAAAGGAGCTCATGTTATAATTTTTGGGCGTGATGTGATATACATTGTCTTGGGGTAGAGTTGCTGGCATTGTTACATAGATGAGGTTTGATTCAACGCATGATTATGTAGATATGTGCGAACGTTTATTACGAGATCTCGTGATCAATTCAACCGGGAGGAGTGAAATTTCGGCGATCTTGAAAGGAACTTAATAGTGCCGCTTTGATGCTGCCTATAAGAAAGATTTCTCATTAACTCCGGCGTCTTCCTTATTGTCCAAAACATTATCGATGTGGCCTATTGAGTCCAATTGTTACTATTTTTGAGTACGCAATGAATCACTAAATGTACAATTATGGATGCACTGGTAAAAGTATTGTGTGAAGGAATCCATTGAGTGTAATCATAATTGTCTGTAATTTTAAACCAACAAAATGAGTGAGTTCTTATTTGGGTTTTAAAAAGAGAGCAAGGATTAATTTACAATTAATATTTATAAACAATGTCTCAGGTTATTAGCGATTACAAGCATACCTACACTAACATTAAAGTTTTCAAAAGGTTATGTAGCATTCTACAAAAAAAATTAAGTTATACAGCATCCTATTAAAAGGAATATAGTGGAATTTTTCTTTCACTCATGTTTCTTTTAAGGATGTTTTTGTGCCAATGAAATTTTCATTGATAATGAAATGTTGTTTCACATCGTAAAAAATAAATTTAATCATTTAGCAAAGAGATATTTGCCTGTTACCGGTAATTAAAAGTATCCATAATTTATTTGGTCATTGAGGTTCAAGATCATCCAAGAAATCATTAAAGTATACGTCTAAAGCTCTACATGTGCACTCAGTAGGCTGATTCGAAGTGTCGATTCAGCACCACGTCACTCAATCTATTGCAAATTTGGTCCTGATTCTTCTCCCAGAATTTTAGCCCAATTGGTTGCAAACTCAAACTGCTTTTTGAATTTGATATGGAATTTCATGATTCCATATCTAGACCTTTATCATAAAATAAAAATTTACATCAAAACCAAGTGAACGGCTTGATTTCTGAGGTCGTTTTGCACCTCTGAGCCAATTTTTAAACTCATCCCTAGGAGGAACATCAATAAATCTAAATTATCAAAAAAAATAAAAATCAAATAATCCATATTCGAACATCTACTTTTCACTGGAAATAACTTACATGGCATTTGAAATCCAGATACTCTATATAACGTAATATAGGTTGAGGTGCAAACGGAGTATTACAAATGTGATTGTTGTTATAGTCAATCACAGCCCTTCCCAAGTAACATTGCCAAAACCATGGCAGGTGCCAAAAAGTTTCAAATTTTAGTCCAGTTTATGAGAATTTACACAGCTTCTTCACAATAGTCATAAAACCTTGTCTTCTAAAATTCCTTGTACTCCTATTAAAGGTTTTATTTTGACTTTATGAACTTGTAAAATGTTGTTTTGAAAAGCCGTTTTAGGACTTATTTATATTATCTTATTATAGTCAATTGAAAAAGCATTTTAAAACCATTTTGCCTACAGTAAATGCATTAAACGGCCAATTGGCATTGCGGGATTTTGTTTTTGTTGTTGTAAACTCACATACTTTCCGAAGCGCATTAATTTTTGGCTCTTATCGTGCCATATTCACCATAAAATTGACCTTAAAATTAAATGCGCATATGATTTGATGCACTATAAAAACACTCATTTTGGTTTGGATATTTTTCTATCCAACAAAAGTTTCCGCAACTCTAGAACATTTTTCTTAGATATTATTTACTGTGAAATTAATCAGAAGAGCAGAGAATCGAACAAAGCAGAACAACAACAAAAAAACCACGATATCACAGTTAAGTTTGACAGCGGTGGACATTTGGCCCTATGCTGGTTTTGATGGCAGCCAATAGGTTTTGTGAAGGTTTTATCAAGTGGTCATAACATCTTTCACTAGAACATTTTCAAAATCTGTATGGTCCGATACAAGTTTTATTAATTTGTATTGCACAACCGTATATAGAGTGGGCCGCTTTGTACAAATTCTGGCTTTAGAGATACATCGAAGTGGTGTTGGTGGACAAAGCAGTTTTGCATGTAATTTTTTCAACAAAACCGGGAGGAGTGCTAGACGTCTGGAATAAAACAAAAATTGTAACTTTGGTTATCAACCGATCGTTGTAAAGCTGGAATGATTTGACTTCCCTGTACCGATGCCAAATCATGTCAAAATCAGAATCAATGGACTCAGAAGCTTGTTCCTTATGTAGGCAAAGACATCTTACGGTGTCTCTGCAGAACTTCGGAGTATAATTTTTCAAAATATGTTACTTCGATGTGAATGAAGTTGGAGCTTTTCCCAGCTGCTTCCAAAATCATCAATTGGCTCTTCACACCCATGATTGAGTTGAAAATAGAAGCTTACAGTGTAAACGTTTTTAAAATTATCCAAAAACTGAAAACCGTAATAATAATAAGAAGTTTGTTTAGGTTTATTAAGAAGAAATACTTTCCGGGACTGCCAAACATTTGACAGCGTGGCAGGCTCTGCCTGTAAATTCCCGTATGACATTTGTTGATGCCTCTTCTATAAATTTGTAGACAAGCATTCTTCTCATCTCGAATCATCACGTGATCCCAGGGTTGAGATTTGCATCACAGCCGAGCAATCTTCCGGGTTTTGAAGCCAAGAAATTCAAGCGGAGAAGACCAAGATCAATATAGACTCAGAGGACATTGATGGATATTAACCAACTCGAATTGTTCGTTGTGTATTTTATCCATCAAAACGGCAAATTCATTTCGCAAAATCGTCGTGGAAAGCCGATCAGATTTAGTATGGGAAAACTTTTTGTGCTCATCCTCCTAGCTGTTCAGACAACAAATATTTCAGCTTTTGACATTAGCATTTAAAAAATGATGTACAAAAATTTCCGATTTTTCAGGGGTTTACCTTCACCCGCACAGACGAAACTACCCATGCAGCATTAATCGTAGTAACTAACCCATGAGTCAGCAGACAAAATTTGACAGCAAAAGTGAAGCAACTCCGTTCAGAAGTGTGGGCGTTCAAAGAACGCCACCTCGCCGCGTCGAAAACGGACATCGTGCGGCACTTTGTGGACGCCGGATACGCTCGTTCTGGCATCAACGACATCTTCGCAATATTAGACAACAATCAGAGCATCGAAAGAAAGCCCTGTTTCGGACGGCCGGCGACCCTGAACGACAAGAAACTCCAACGGATGCTGAAGAGGAATTCCAAGGGAATAGTGGCTACATCGCTGCGTGCGCTTGGCCGAGAGGTCGGATCAACTAGCCAACCAGTGAAAAAGTACCTGGCGAACATGAACATACATGTCAAGAAGCGGAAGTCGCATCCACTGGTTTCGGAGCTGCAGGCAATGACGCAGCGGCAGCGGCTAAATAAGATGGTCAACTCGCTTTTTTCGGCGATGACGAGACCTATCTCACCCTGGATGGCAACAACTGGCAGGGCACTTCGTATTTTACTTCCCCCACGAAGGAAGTGAGCTCCGAGGTGAAGTTCATTTCACATACTAAGTTCCTCAAGAAGGTGCTGCTGTGGCTGACAATCAGCGAGAAGGGGAAGTCAAAGCCGCTCTTCTTTCACTCCGTAAACGGGGAAATTTATAGTACGCAATGCCTGCCACACTGAAAATTTATTTTCGTTTCGTAAACATGGATTTTGTACATAGAACAAATGTCTCGTATATTGTATGAAACATTCATAATGCTTTTTATCTGGTGAAATGCTTACATTACACTTTTTTGTAAAATGCACGAAATGAACTTCGTGATGACCAGCCAATCGCTGCTTCTCTTTTATACCGCACTCATGCACGATGGCGTTTCTGCTGATATGGGCGGAAATAATTTATCTATTCCAAAATAAAAATCAAAGCGCTGTCGTGAGCTATAACTTCATGCTCATTAATCAAAATTGTTCTCATGAGTCAGCGTGGCCTAGTGAGATCAAACACGGATATAGAATCAGCACTTTCTATAAATTCAGGATCGAAACCCATGTCTGAAACAATAAAAAAAAAAGCTGGACAATTCCACGTGGTTGCGCTTTTTTTGTCAATTACATTTTGAGTCGATAATGTAGATCTGTCAGTCCTTCATGCAACCACCAGAGAGACGTTTCTGTTTAATTTATGACAAAATATTCGCAGCTCTTTGCATTGTTTCCGTACAATGTACGAATGTTCTTTCTGTGTCAACAAAAGCTTCGTGCTTTTGACAGTTGCACGTGCAATTAATTACGAATGTACCTTCATAAAAAGAACAAATCAATTTCGTTGCTGAAAACAACGAATGGATTAGTGAGTATTACTTTCGATTTTGTAATATAAACTAAAATTAACTTTCAGTGCGGAAGTTGCGTCGTTCATCAAGAAATACCATTAGGACGAAGACGCGGTGTTCTGGCCGGATCTAGCGTCGGCCCGCTACTCGAATCGATCGTTGGAAGAGATAGAGCGGCTGAATATCGATGTGGTACCCAAATCGGCAAACCTGTCCCCCAGCTGCGTCCCATCGAGAATTTCTGGGCCAACCTGAAGATTAAGATCTACACCAACCATTTTCTCACGAAAACTGAGGAGGAATTGATAAATAAACTGAAGAAAGAACTCAAAAACATGCCTACACGCATGTTTTTGTCCACCATGGCTAATGTTCCGGTAAACTGCCGAAAAGCCGCTTGCAAGGGCGTAGAATTTTTTCGGAAGTTAGCTTAAATAATTACCTGCCATGGACAATTCATCAAAAGCAATTATCTGTCTTCGCTTTTTTTTTATCACCATACGTCGTTTTTTTAATGCAAACGTTAACTTTGTTCAAAAGCAATTAACTGAATTCCCAGAGGTTTTGAGTGGATTTAGGTATTTTCTTTCAGTGCTGTATTTTTTTTTTTTTTTTTTTTCATAGAAAGGAGTATTTTGTCTATGACTTCCAGACTTCCTCAGAGTCTGGTACTCATCAATCACTTATATAGTCATGCGTTGTTATTGAAAATGAGTGTGGGTACCAGCCATATAGACTTATTTTTTTTATTTTTCTCAATTAATCCATAAATGTGAGTTATATTAAAACTATGTTCGAACGGAATATCGAGAATTGCGAGAAAAAAATTATGTTATCACTTGCATATTGTTAAAGTTTATGTATTAAAAGTTTCTTGAATGAAAATGGCATAAAATGTAGCTTTTTGGAGCACTTAGCACAAAACTAAGCCAAAATTCAATAAAACTATGATAAATATTCACAATCTTGTGTCAATATGCTTAGCTTAGCAATTCAAGTTGCTACAACCAAAGGGGTTCAATCGATACTTTTGAGGAACTCTAGTGCAACTCTTATGCCAATTAGTACCCTTCTGTTACTCAGCTTCTTCTCGAACAAAATGTTCACACAGCTACTCCTTACCTTGGTTAGCACGGGGATTGAAGAAGATGAAAAATATAAAAATACAAAAACAAAGCATGCGCCAATCTGAGCTGCCATAATATGATATACTGAAGAATTAGGCTTTTTGACGTTTAATCACATTTCCCTTTCTGGCATATGCAGAAACATGACATGGCACATGACAAACGTTAACAATGGCTTTTTGCGCGAATTTCTTGTCATTGAGTACTCTCCTAATCAATTCACCACGGTCGAAGAGGAAGAGTTCACCTATCCACTAGAACTGGAGGCATACATTGGTTATAGTCACTAGATTCGTGATCTGGCGGATACAACAACGGGAGCCAATTTGAACTGTCATTTGGCGGAGCCAATCGAGCATATCTCGAGTAATTCATGTTCATGGCCTAAAAGCCATTTGTAAACAATGACTTTAAATATCGATTTCTCTTGAATCTTAAATCACTCTCGTGAAATGAAAGCAGCATTTGGTAGAAGAATGTTAGTTCTACCATATGGAGTAGTAGGATATAGTCGGATTCTCGTGATTCGTGAGAAATCAACATTTAAAGTCATTGTTTTTAGGCCCTTAACATGAATTACTCGAGATATGCTCGATTGGCTCCGCCAACTGACAGTTCAAATTGGCTTCCGTCGTTGTATCCGCCAGATTATGAATCTAGTGACTATAACATTGGTAGCCTTTGTGCCACGAGAAATGTACTGAAGAAGCCATTGTTTACGTTTGTCAATTAAGCCCTAATGAAAAATCTTTGTCGAAATGAGCTTCTGACATGGTTTCTGATCAATCGTGAGACTGCCGAGACATGTTGCATGCACTGCAACGTGATGCCAGCAATGCAGTTATTTTCGTTCTACGATATCTAACTTTCCCGTACCCGCTTATGATTTCTTTGTTTACACCTTCTTTAGCTTGCTTTAAACGAGGGTAAATTTTACGTGCTTGTTAAAATTCATTATTTTTTCTGTGTAGTGTATGAGCACCGTCAGTGAAAGGGTGAAAACCTACGGTTGGATATACTTATGACAGACATACAACGCTGACCGTTGTACGAACTGTCAAATACTTTAATCCAGTACCAAAAATTACGATTTTTTGTATAGTAGCCCGATGTTTAGTTGCAATAACATAACAATGAGCCTGCTTTGTTAGCGTACAGCAAGCAACAGAATTCAAAATCGAAAACAGTTTGCGAGCAGCTCTGCAAAATCCGCTGTTGAAACTACCATTTTGAGGGTTAAATGAAGCGCGAACACCAACAATTTTCACCTGCCTGTTATTGAAGTCAACCATGGTGCGGGGTGATATCAACATGAGTTCTGTCAAGTTGTCACGTCACACTACCGTTCAATTTCTAGAACCTGTATGGGAATGATCAATTTAAAACGTTTGTTGAACATACATGCTGCGTCATACAGGACGATGAAACATACGTGAAGGATGATTTTTCACAAATCCCTGATAATAAATTCTACGCTACGAAGGACAAAGGAAGCCTAGAGTCAAAATTGCAAGAACAGAAGATGCGAAAAAATATTTTCTTTGGCAAGCCATCTGCACGTGTGGTAAAATCAACCGGGAATATCAACAGTGAAATCTACATCAAAGAGTGTCTTCAAAAACGCCTATTTCCACTTCTTAAGTAACATTCTCAAACGCCCGATTTGGCATTTTGCCACTAATCAACAGTGAAGAAGAAATGGTACGATGAAAATAATGTCACTGTGGTACCTTGTGATATTAAACCTCCCAACTGTCCAGAGCTCCAACCGATCGAGAAATGTTGGGCAATAAAGAAGGCTAATTGTCAAAAAATGGAAGGAGAGCATTAATCGGTTCAAAACTTCAAGCAGAACCGCACAAAAGCTTTTAAAACCAGAGACAAAGAAGCAGGAACCAAGTCAAACGTGAAATTCAAATCCATTGTAGAAGTGTAAAGGAACATACTTGAAGATAATAAATGTAGAGAAAAAGTTCAGTATTTGATTCTAGTCTACCCCCCCTTTCCAATTTCGTATTAATTTAGTGTTCAGTCCTATGCATATGAAAGATTTTACGTTTCGCGGAAGTTTTGAAAGCAAAAGTATTGTCGGTCATTCGAACAGTTTGATGAGTTTAGCATAGTGATAGAGATTATAAGACATTGTTGCATTTCCGTTGTATGTTTCTCATGAATGAAAACCCCTTCAACTATTTCTACTATGAGTTCTATTTTCCATATAGCTGTCGCCTTGCCTTTCACTCTTTGAAAGAAACTAAAGGAAAACACCATAACACCGCATGAACATTTGTCTCAGCCCAAGCGTGTGCTTGTTGGTTTTAGTGTCTTGCGGTCAGAATTCATCATAAATCATTAACTACTTATGTACGATCAACACTGAGCACATTCACTTCGGTCGACAATCGCAATCGGGTTGAAATCTATGAGCTCCCTCAACTGCTGTTTGATGAGGTGAACTGTTCGTTTGAACCCCTTGGTTGCGGTCACTGTCACGTATGGTAAAAGTGTAGATAATTTAGATGTACTACCATTTCCATCGTAACAAACACCAAACCATCCAGACCAAACAGACAACGTCTGACGAAAGAAGAGAAATATTTTCGATTTCTTCATTTCGGAAAAGAAATCGATACATTTCCCGCTCCCTTGCTGGACGGTCATCGGTAGGCCATCAAGGCAAAGCGTTGATACTTTCTAAAATATTCGTTTGTATATTTATATCCGAACACATGGAGTCGCAGTCAGCCAGGAACCAAGAGGAAGGCCCAACCAAGATGGACCGAACCAATCAACAAACGACAGACGAAGACGCGAGTGAGTGAGTGAGTGATTGTGGTTTGGTAGTTCAATGTTACGGCCAACAACGGGCGACGATGACGATGACGACGGTGACGCATTCATTTTGCGTCCAGCCTGCGCCAAGGAAGTGCATAATGCTTTTACGAGCGCGCGATGAAAATGAAAGACTTGAGCGGTGGATCGAACCGGGAACGGTGTGTGGCTATGGGATGAAGCTTCCTGGGTTGCGGCCTACTACTTATGACGAGCACATTTTCATAACATCGAAAGAAACAATTGACTGCTACAACACTATACTATATTGTCTGAAATCAAAGGAAAAACCCTTGTTTTGATAATTATTTTGCAACCAAGTTGCTTATTGACGTAAGCATCTTTTTAACTGAATATTTCTTGATCTAATTTTAGAAACTCAATTTTCAGGGAAAAAAATTTGTCACAAACAAAAATTCAATAGTTTATAAGCTATCTTGCCATTTAGTAAAAAGATATTAAGAAAAAGTATTAACAGTTCCGGCGTTGTTGAAAAACGTTATTCACTTCCATCATTGGAGCTCAAATAAATGTATTTTAAGATCTTGTTCAGCTAAAAGAAAAAAAAAGGCCTTGTTCAAAATGGTTCAGATGTATTATATTGAAAGTAAAACCAGTAATGGTACTCTTTTCCAGTTTTCTGTGAGAGTTAACCATCAACTTGTAATACAACTTTACTTAAGAAGCGTTGATCAAGCGCTACACGATATTTAAGTGAGAATTTGTAGTATGGATGCTCCCGAAATGCTTTTTTGCTGAACAATAGTGTTCAACATACTGTATTAACAAAAATTGAACTGCTATTGTTGAATAGATTCTACATTACTGGGCGAAGAAGAGTTGACGATATTCTTTTCAGGAAATCTACAAAAATCAAATTGTGAGCCTTAGCCCTTTCATTATTCACTGATCACTGAAGACTAACTACGGGGAACAAGTGTGAAAAGTGAAATGTTTTTTTTTTTCAATTATATTTTGAGCCGATAAAGTGACAGATCTACTTTCATACGTCGTTCATACAACCAACAGAGAGACGTTTCCTTTTATTGGTAACAAAATTTCTCGTAGATCTTTGCATTGTTTTCGTATTGTTTAGGGCTTTTGACAGTTACAAGTGTGGAATTAAATACAAAGGTAGGTTCCTTAAATGTACATATCAGTTTCGTTGCAGAAAGCAAAGAATAGATTTGTTAGTCCTACCTTCGATTTCGTAATATAAACGAAAATTAATTTTCAGTGTATACATGAAAAAAAAGCGGAGCAAAATGTCATCTTGGACATTGTGAAACATTTGAACATACAAATCCAGCAAAACTGAATGAGTTATACATATTATTACCTCCGTAGATGCGTGTTGAATATTGAGCTATTTTAACTTAATTTTTATTATTTTGGGGATTATATTATAGTTAATTGAAGAACCGTAAATTCAGAAGAAACTGATCACTATTTGTGGACCTCAACTTCTGCAATAATGTTTGATCATTTTCAATGCTTTGAAATAAAAACGGGTTAAAGCTTTAACAAACCATATACTTGATTTATTTGAATAAAAATAAGTTTTCCTATGTTATATGAAAAATTATAAATTAAAATTTTAAAGAAAACAAGATGAAACAAGAAAAATCGTATATTTTAAACAAATGTGAACGTGTGTGGGAATTCAGCTTATGAAAACAACTAAATACGCTGATGTTACTAAAATAATTCACAGCTTTCTAAAATCAATTACTAACTAAAGAGAAAATAGCATAAGTGGAACTATTTCAATTTTTAAAACTATGTCGATTATTTTGCTTTATATAAAGAGCATGATTTGCTGAGAACAACGATATTTGTTCTTTCTGCATAAACTTTAATTTGATTTTAAGAACAAGATTATAAGCAAAATTGCCATAGTGGTTTCTCATTTTGGATCATGACTACGTTTCCAAAAAGTCCTGTGTATAAATGGTATTGATGGTTAAAGAAAATTGTTCGACCTAAACGGTTAGATTGATTGGTATGATGTCTTTAGTAGAGTTGAAGAAAATAATGTGACAATTTCAAAAGCTATGCAAGATGTTCGGTTCCTTAGTGCAAATATTTTCAGAGGCGATAGGGGATGATATTTTAAGATTTGATATTTTAAGCATATGGTCAAATCGCAAAGTTCACGAAGTTATTTAACTTTTAATGTGTTGGTACATCTTAGTCTTACATTGGCTGTAACTCAAAAATTATGTTACTTAACTAAATCTTTCTGCCTTCATTTGAAATCTAAAAAAGAATTCTAACATAACAGTTTCATTTAAGCTATGAGTAATTATCATTTAGTGTCTTTTTAGGGATATACATTTTTTAAACACCTCTTTTTAAAGAGGTTTTCCATGTTTTTTTAAACTAGAAATTAGAAGAAAAATTAGTATTCTCCATTTAATTCCAACTACCTTTGCTTATCTTCGACAGATACGCGTATTTCGTCTACAATGTGCAGACTTCTTCAGTGTCTCGTACTAATAACTCGACTTAAGACACTGAAGAAGTCTGCACATTGTAGACGAAATACGCGTATCTGTCAAAGATAAGCAAAGGTAGTTGGAATTAAATGGAGAATACTAATTTTTCTTCTAATTTCTAGTTACAGGCATTCCACTAAACAGCTTAAACCCTCTAGGATTCACGTTTGTTTTGTTCATTAAACACGTAATAAACCCGAGTGGTTGGCAAAACAAAAACATAGCTTCAAAAGTTGTTCTGATGTATAAAGGAAGTTGATTGGTGAAAACAAACAGTCGATCGTTATATCCAGATATGTTCTGAAAACAAAAACAATTTTAAACCACAAATCAGCGTTTACTGTACAAAAAGAAGAGATCAATTTTTGAAGTTAAATATTTAATGTTATAACATTTAAAACACACTTATTTGTTCTATTTTTAAAGAGAACTGTTAGTAGCATAACATGTCATTTTTCGCTAGAGCTGTGGATTTTTTCGAATTATACCAATCAGAAATTGAAAACTATTGAATACTCAAAAGCATCAGAATTGAGTACTGAATTCCGTATATCCTCGTCCTGTCTTTTAAGTACATACATACAAACTGGCAACTCGGTACTACAGCAGTATGTTGCAAGAATCTCAAACGTGCCGTAACAAGTTCCGAAAGCCTTACAACAGTACCATCAGCGACGTCAGCGACTTCTGTTCAATCGATCATCGATTTCGGACAATTTTGTTCAGGCAAATATTTTGTTATTCGGGTACGGCGCGTTTTCTAATGTTTCGGTTTTCTATTGTTCAGCGGCGCGAGTGATCGAGTGAGCACAGAAAAATAACAAAGCTTCACTATGGTGAGATGTGGTGGTTCGCCGGAGTGGTGGGTCAGTAGTGGGCCGGTAATGGGGATCACAATTATTTGCGATCCGTAATATTACCTCCTTCCGTAGTGCTTCATAATAGCCCAGTACTTTCGATGGGCCTTAGTTTCGGTGCGTTGGAAGAATTCATGTCCTTGGGTACGTAAGTGACCCCATTCGCTTCATATCACAACAGGAGGAAGTTTTTGCGTTCTCATTTCCTCCGAAATATCATACTTGTACTGACTGGTGAAGAACAGTAGCGAAAGCTGCCGGAAGTCCGCCTTGACGTAAACATCTGGGTGTACAATTTCAGGGCCCGTGACTTTCCCACCGTATTTTGCCATTTGACACGATTAGGAGCCTTCTGCACTTTGTACGTATGCAGTCCCTACCGGTCCTGGGCTCCCTGACCGGACGAATTGGAAATATTCAACTTTTTGGCCACATCCCTGACCGAAGCATTGGGATTCCGCATAAACACTTTCTCGAAACGCTTGCGATCCTGATCACTAATAGAACATCCATTCTGACCGCATTTCTCCTTCCGTTAGATTCTCAGAGTTTCGTAGTAGCGTTTAATCACACGACTCACCGTTGACTGCACGATTACAAGTTGTTTTCCGATGTTCCGATTTGAGAGTTGAGGATTTTCCAGGTGCTTGCGAAAAATCAATTCGCGTCGTTGCTTTTTGGATGCGCATTTTTTTCCAATTTCCGAAAAACTGACAGCGATAAAAACGCAACACCAAAAAAACACTCTGAACTACTTCTACCAAAATTTTCAAGAGAAAATATCCAATGGGTAATTTTCTACAGCATTTTTTCAATGATGCAATTTAATGTGGGAGTTCATGCCATGAGTCTGATGTAGCGTATCTGAACCGATAAAAATTCTAAAGCCTTTGTAGATTAAAATCAATGAAATTTATGTCGAATGGAATTTCTTCCAAGAGAAAGGTCATTGTGATGCAATAGAAGGTACGTTAAAATGCATGACAACTAAAGCAAGTTTGGCCAATGAACGTGGACATCGAAGTGGAAATGCAACGTGGTTCTCAAATGGGCAAAAAACCTAAAAGAAGAAGAGTTATCAAATTATGCTTTAGTTTTTAGTACAGAAGAATACGAAAACATGGCAACATAGTTAAACCTTGACACCTTGACTGGCAAAAATGTCCGCGAATGGCACAGCATGGTTCTAGCGCTGTGACATCTCTGTTTTTACACTCTTTTTACACTTTTTGAGTACAATTGTATGCTATCTCTTTTTCTCTCACGGAAATGTTACTCAATTTTCGTAAAAGGTGGATGTACTCAAAAATTGAGTTGATCCACTTTTTAACGCAAATTGAGATAGCATACAATTGTACTCAAAAATTGAGTAAAGTGACGCGGGAGTGTAATCCAGACTACTCCCATGCCAGACTTTTATGATTTTAGTAGTTGAAGTTCAGAAGTGCAATTGCAAAGTAAATGTTATGCTGAAATTCTGAAAAACAAATTGAGCCTTTGATGCTTGTCATGTTGCTCCAGACTATTGAAATAAACGGTTTTGGAACGCAAATATTATTCCAAACAATGCTAAAATTATTAATTCAAGGTGAATGAAGAATACTATAATGTGATTTACCGGTACACGATCTTCAGTGGCATCCCCTCACTTCGCTATTTTCAAAATGACAACTTTGCACAGGCTACGCCAACCAGCGTCTCCATGTTTCAACTGGCAGTCTTTTGTGACCATATGACTCGTGGAGGTGTGAAGTTGGAACTTTGTTTTATTATCAATATCATGTTTACACAAAACCTATTGGAAACGTGGTCATCATCTAAAATGAGTAAAGGGTGTCCACAGTTAAATTGCATTTGAAATTCCGCCCTTTGGGTTAATATCCATGAAATTCTGAGTGAAATGACCTCAGCGTGTATTGTTTACACTGCGTGAGTTTCATTGTGAAATGTGTCGTAGTTTCGAAACCGGAGTCGAAGGAACAGCAAGTGTGCGAGAACATTTTGCACATGCACCTCGACAACTCACTTTTTTCGCACCGAGCCATCGGAAAGATGTTGAAAATTCACCAGTCTACAGTGTCTCGCGTCATAAAACGTTTCGGGGAACGTTTAACTGTCGATCGGTAGAAGGTGAATGGTAAAAAAAGTGTTCCGTACTGTGATGTCACGAAAAAGCTGCGCGTGGCAAAAAGTTTCGTGCCGAAGGATCTTAACCCTCACACTATCTAGAGTTGCGGCCAATGGAAAAATATTGGGCTATAATGAAGCACGAACTTCGTAAACATCCAAAAGTTGTCACTACAGAACAGGAAATGTTGAATTTATGGTTGAAAGCGGAAAAAATGTCAGTTCAAGCGTTGTACAAAATATCATGCGTGGTTTTAAGAAGAAAGTTCGGGCTTTTGAATTTGGTAAAGAAAATATAAATACCTAAACCAAGATTGTACATTGTATTTTATTCCATGAATATTTCATGATAATCGGTTGAGAGTCTTTTTTTGAGGACGAGTTTAAAGTGATGCAATTTATCTGTGGACACCCTTTACCTACTATTGCAAACGGTATCATTGATCAAGGGGAACAACTTTGCAGACTTCAAGAAAACTATGCTATGACATATTAAAAATTATATTTTAATCTACACATTTTCCTTGGCATGCCGTATTTACTTTACCTCAAGATTTAGGTGGTTTTTTTTAGTTTTCGCTTAAGAATGGTGTTGAATAATCACCAACTATCCATCCTCTCAGAGGTCGTGCTCAGTTTCTTATTCGGCCAAAATAAATCACTCGATTATTTGACTTCTTTGAAAAACAAAACAAAATCATCTCGCTCGCAAGTGTTTAGTTGGAATGTTTCCTACTGAGAATGAACAAAATCTTATTGGGTTAATCCATTTCAATAAGCACCAGCTGTCAGGAAAACATTAAGCCAGTTCAATAATGTTTGCCAATCATCTGGTGTGCAATGCGGTATTTATCGGTATTTGCCACGAACAGCATAACAAAACAAAACTAATCAAATCTGACTCACCCATTAACGATCGCGAAACGCGACCGCCTTCTCAATGAGAACCATGGCTCCCCATGGACTTCGACCGCACACAGTCGGGTCCCTTGTATTACGGTGAGTGGTATCATAGATAATTTCTCGCTTGTCTTGCAGCCAATTACGCTGATTTTCGGTAGGTAACAGATTTATCGCAGACCATAACTACACAGAATGAATTCCCACCCACTACGTGTCTACGATCGAGCTCAGGTGTGATAAAAATTCATAAACAAACACCTTCATGCAAGTGGTTCCTCGGCGAACAATAAATGATTGGGCCGAAACAGTGTTCTACCGATCCGGTTTGTGAAGATGATAAATTCGAGTTTTCATGTTCAAAAAATATATTCGATCAATAAATTCTAAACCGGCTTTGGGATGTTCGCAGATTTTATGACTTGCGTTTAGTCGTTTTTGTTTAAATGAAATCTATTACCTGTCAAAACACAGGATTCCGCATAATTCCCCAAATATACCGCCTGGTTGCGATTCTTCGATTCCCATGCAGATACCACTATTTCGAGTGTACAAACGCATGCACAAACGAACGAGTGACTGACTGACTACCTGATATATTTATGTTGATGTTTGACTACGTTCTGAGGATTAGGTAGTAGGTAGGACTACGTTGTTCAGTTGGCGAGCAACGCAAAGCAAAACAAGTTTAAACGGCATTCCCGGTGGCTAAATAACTATCCGCTGGGGTGGTTCCCAAATTTATAATTCACAAACTAATTGAAGATCAATCCGCCCTATGACACACAACATCCTCACACATATTCAGTCGGTTGAAATCGAGATGAAAAATATCCGGTTTTCAGACTCAGACCACCCTATCAGCGACGTCGAAGTGACGGGAACCAGGTAATCAGTTGCGAAAGAAATTGGTGGAAAGGCAAAAAAAAACCGGCAAAGCTATCTGGAATTGCAAATATGCAAATTGTAAGCTTTTTTCCTCCTCCCATCGATGTATGTGGACTAAGATACGAGCGACTCTTCGTACGAAATGAATGTTTGCATAAACACACCGTAGCTACCGAGTTTAGACCAGTTTCTTACCCGTTCGGTCAAACTAAGCTACTTCCACAGTCGATTGATCGTTTTCTGCAAGCATTTACGTGTCCTATCGTACTATTTTCAGTTGTGCCCGCCAGATCTACTTAGTCAGTGGAAACGGGAGAGTTTGTTTTTATATTTTGTTTTGCGCATGGAATTAAGATTGGCGCGTCTGCGTAAGCATCTTAAACAGAGGGTTGGGTCCAGCCAATTCACCGAGTGAGTGAACGGGTCGAATCAAGAGTGGATACGCATGGGGCATAGCTAAGCTTACTGGAGCTTATCATAATTTTAGGATCTCTCTGATCGGCATACGGGTTATGGAATGTTTCAAGTAGTGGCCAATCGAACAAGTGCGGAACCGGTGAAATCGAACTTGATTTTGCGGTTTGACGGAAAATTCTGGTGTTTTATCTTGATCGTTAGCTCTGCGGGACGGTGAATGGCGGCAACGTGCGTAGCTGGGATTTGTCTGCGTTGCGTAAGATGTTACTTGCTTGCTCGGTGCTTTTACTGCGAAAGATTGATTTCTGAATGATTTGTGTCCATTGTGTGTGTTTGTGTTTTTTCGGCATAACACATGGACTGTTAATCAGCATATTAATTGATATTAAATGCATTTAGAGAAACATTGCTGCTTGTAATACGGCACTCCCCAATTACTACATTGTCAGTGTAGCCTTTCCCTGAATTGTTAATATTGTTGCTTCGTATTTACGTGACTATCATCTTTAGGTTGATTCGTCACGCCAGCGAGACGATCTGGACCCTACATGTCGAACCTATCAACACAGGCTAGGATCAACAGCTTTACTTCCCTTTAAATGGAAGACACGATCAGCTAATGTTTGCCTCAGAAAATTCCAACGGCGCCGACTGGATTTGTAACCAGACCGGCGACATTATCAATAAGCATTATTATATGTAATTTGATTACCACTATTTTGCCGAATATGGTTTTTGAGTGACACGTCAAAAGAAAAAGTTATTTATTCTTGAGTAGGTCATGACTAGGGCCTCAGAGCCAATTGTAAACAATGATTTTAATCGTTGATCTATCACGAAGCACAAGGTTCCAGATACTGATTTCATTTCACGACAGTGTTTTTGACATATGAGAGGAAGCGACGTTTAAAATCATTGCTTACTAGTGGCTTTTATGCCCTAATCATGAGTTAGTTGTGAGTTATTTAAAAGATTGGTTATATTTTGACAGGATCAAACAGCAGTCAGAAACGCATAGTCTTCAGTGTTACATAGTACCCTAGTAACCATAAAGCTGTATGTAGATACATCAGTTTTGCATTATATTACGATCTTTGTACGTTTATGGAATAAATCAGTTTAATTTTACATGCGTCATTAAAGGGGTGTTACATTCAGAATAGGGGGTTTTAATTTGTTTTTTAATTGTTTTGCCCATCTATATCGATGACGAGCGTTCCTACAATCACAAAACTATTTTATTTTAAATGTCAACTATTTTGGCTGGATTTTTAAACCATAAAAAAACTAATAATTTGTATGTTCACAAACTGGCATGATGTTCACAAAGTGCTGGCCTGTCGGAATATGTAACTCTTGTTTGGCGTTTTTTGATGTTTGAAATCGATGGTTGGTTCGTTAGTTTTGGTAGTCTATTTTTTGTAGCGTGTATCATCAGAGGCTCTGCGTCGCTGTCAACCATATAAAGATGTACCATAGTGCACATGATTTTGACAATTGTGGACAACTGACAACTGAAATCGACTAAGATTTTTCATTACACCCTAACTGACAAACGTAAACAAATTCTTCTTCCTTGAATTTGTCGATCTTGGCAACTTCCCTCATTAATCTACCACAGCCATTTCGAAGAACAAGAGTCCTATTTGATAGAATTGGAAGCTTACATGGTCAGATTTTGCATAACTAGAATTTTACGGAAGAGGTCATTGTCATCTCCCACCAAAACAAATCGATCAATTTAAAAGCGCGACAGGCATGACAGACCAAAACTAACAAACTCTTCCACACTCACTTCGTGTCCATGTGTTGAATGTTGAAAAGATCAGATTGATACATTCATCCTAACCATATATTCATCACATTGATACTGAATACATTCTATTTCACCTGTGTTTCATGGTGAAATAGAATGATGTTGTCTCACATTCATTATTATTTCATAATGTTTTGAAATTGTTTTTTCAATTGTTGCTTTCGTCAGAATTAAAAAAATAAATGGATGCGGGTATGTTATAATATTTTCCATTGAAAAATGACATAGCCTACATTCGCCTAAAATACCCTATTAAAGTCGAAAAGGCCTTAACTCCTGTCAAATTAAAGCTTGCGCACATGCATTATCTAATTTAGGACATAGGGTATGTGTTCCTTGACTCAGCCAAATATGCAACGATCGATTTCGTTTTTCAATTATAACTCATAAATTATTTTAGCTGTAAGCGATATCTATCTAGTTATACACTAGCTTGGATACGTTTAATAAGAGGTTTGGCAGTAAATATCACGAAAACTTACACAACTCATTTTATAAAGTCTGAAACTTTCGATGGATATGGATGCAATGTCGGTCTATAAGCATCAAATTGGGTCTATTGGTGGATGCAACTTCGTCCCATTCGAACGATTTTTTATGAAATGCGCTCTTCGCTCGGTTTTTTGCCTGACTTCCCGATTTTAGACATTGTCAGCTGTATTCGCTTTACCCAGCATGAAATTTTACTCAACAAACTAAACGAAAATGATTGTAAAACACTTAAAAGATTTTCACAAATGATTTATTGGCCCTTCAAAAATGAGAACATAATAATTAACTTTGCACAAGTTTTGTTTTTTTGGTTTGTGTTTAGATGAGCCATTTAGAAAATAAACAACCGAAACCCATACATTTCCATTGAAAATTTTACTAATAACAACATTTTTACAAACTTATACACACAACAGGTCATAATTGGGAACAAATTCCAAAATATGTCCTTAACATTGGGTCCATGGTTTTTTTTTGTTAATTCATTGTTATTTTATCTTTGTGAACAGTTAGTTTATAACGTGTGACTATTTTCTGTACATCTAGGCTGCATTATTCGGTTTATTGGTTCAATTTAGCCAAATTTAGCTCATTCGAAGATCATGGAGATAATCTGTTCAGCTTAACCATTGAAATCATAATGTCTAAAAATCGGAGAAAACCGTTAATTTGAGGAAGTGAACAACAGTTAATTGATTACTAATGTCTGAATTGCTTCGAGTTATATCGGTCGTCTTGATATCAACATATATTTTTTCGTTATCGCCTAATTAATGGCATATTTTGTACATAGGCCGAATAAAGGAGCTAGGGTAACATTACATCCCCTTACCCTATGTTAGTTGTTTTTTCAGCAGGTTAATTTTTGCTTCTACTGAAATGTCCACTTGCAATTTAAATATGCATTTTGCATTATATGTATATCTATCTATATATCTATATAAAAATGAATTTCTGTCTGTCTGTCTGTCTGTCCCTTATAGACTCGGTAACAACTGAACCGATCGGCATGGGAATGTGTATGCCAGGAATTTTCAGGGCCGGGAAAGGTTCTTATGATGATTCGACATTCCTCCCTCCTCTATAAGGGTTGGCTCTCATACAAATACAACACAAATTTCTGAATAAATTTATAACTAATCAAGCAAATGGAACTAAATTTGGCATGGTGAGGTTTTTGAAGGAAAGAAATATTTCTATGGTTTTAGACCACATAGCCCTCTGAAAACGTGTGGGGCGGGGGGGGGGGAGCTATCATACAAATGAAACTCGAAATCTCGCAAATTACGAATTTGAGGGTTTTGGAGAGAGGATTATTTTCTATGGTAGTTTGAGAACCCTCCGCCCTCTGAAAGGGGGAGGCTCTCATACAAATGAAACATAAATTTCTGTATAACTCGAGAAATAATCAAGCAAATTGAAACGAATTTAGCATGTGAGGGTTTTGGAGACAGCTTTATTTTCTATGGTGGTTAGAGACCCCTCCTCATTCTGAAAGAAGGGCTCTCATGCAATTAAAACACAAATTTTTGCAGAACTCGTGAACTCATTGAGCAAATGGAACTGTATTGGACATGTGGTGGATTTTGAAGGCAAAAAATGTTTCTTTAGTGGCTCGAGACCCCTCGCCCATCTGTAAGGAGTGCTGAACATGGGGCAACTGATACATAAAATATGTATTTCTCGGGAAAGTAAATGTTCTGATAGAAGTTTGAACCCCTTCTTAGTCAAAAAAGAGGGATTTGAGCTACTCTCTGTGCTACACTACCCAGGTAACCTATAAACAGTTCCAAACCGTCTTTACAGCAGCCCATCAAACAGTTAATTTACCTTAAATGTAACATAAATGCCACTCTTGGCTCAATATACGGCTGTTTTACTGCAATTCCAAGCCAAAAGAGGCGTAAACAACGAGTGTTTGCAATCTGTCATGTGCCATACGACAATGTTTGCAGTCTTTCATACAACAGACTAGATTAAATTATTTTCTTTCAAATCTAGCATTCCTTTTATATGCATGAGATATCGCAGAAAATTAAATGCTTCTTTTTATCTGTGTACTAGGGAAGCGGAACCTATCTTGAGCTCAATAAGCGGACCTCCAGTGGAAATCGGTGAATATGCACTGTATACCGAACACTGAGTACACAAGTTATTCACAATTTATTCGTCCACTTAGCGTTAATCGTTTAATAACACACAAAACATTCGATTCAGATAATTTTCTTCCAATTTATTATGGAAAAGTTGCCACTGCTATGTACCTATATTAATAATATCATGAAAACCATTAATCCCATCTGTGTACATATGTTAATCGTACTGATTTTAATCAAGAATAAATACAAACAAGTTAACGCTCTTCACTACTACACCCAAAAATGAAGTAGATCATTTGACAGCACTTCAAGTGTGTTGGGTAGCATGCATATAACCAACACAAAATGAAAGGGTTTTTTTGTTATTCTTCCATGAGAACATTGACAACAAGACTCACCATAACGTTGGGCATAGAATGCTCTATGAATGATTGAGCACGCACACAATTGTTGATGTGTATGTTATACAGTATGTGAGCAGTGCAACATCAAGCGATTGCGTCGATTGTAAACACGGTTCAGAATAGGTGCAAGCGTATTTAAATTATTGTGAAAATTAATCCCATAGTTTTCTAGTATTTTATCACGTCTTCGTAGATTCTCGTGTGGCTAGTATAATAAGTGACGTATGATTTTTATGGTTTGTGCAATTACGCACTAAAATTGTGTGAGGATATAGTGCAATTAGAGAGAAAACTTTGAGTCTGGCTCGAGTATATTCCCTAGTACGGTTAGATCTATACGACGAATTTGTAGTGCAAAGGTAATAAATTGTGTTAAAAATCTGACTGCTCATTATTTTTACGAAATTTTCGTCTCCGAAGCTTTTTTGTAGCTTTTAATTATATTCAAGACCTAATTTTATTTGCCAGGATTGTATATTCTTGGTTACTGCGTCCATTTATTGGAGAAATTAAACATCTTTTTTCGTTTAAAGTTGGATGGCTGCAGAATGTGATGGATATATGTACTATGGTGAGAATAGGTTCCGCTTCCCTATATGTTGAAATGTAAATGAGTCTTCCTCGGGGTTATATGTTAGTTTAACTTGAAACATCTATTGAATCAAGCTCAAACTCCTCTTTCTGCTGAAATAATTTGGTTTCTTACTCTCTGATCTTTTAAAACGTGTTCCTCGGACGTTCTGCTTATTAATTTCGTACCAACTCTGATGCGAGAATTTCGTTAGTTCGTTCTCATTTTCATTATTTTGATTCTCGGGAATTCATCGTTCTTACACTGAAAATTAAATTACGAAACGATTCGTTGCTTTCTGAATCACAACCGATATGTACTTTTAATTTAGCTACCTTCGTATTTAAAGCCACACGCGCAAATTTCAAACGTACGGAGCATTTCATGCCACAAAAAGAACATTCGTGCATCGTACGAAAACAACACAAAGAGCAACGAACATGTTATTGGAAATAAAAAATAAACGTCTCCATGGTGGTTGCATGCATGATTGACAGATCTGCTATAGCTACTCTAAATTTAATTGAAAAAAAAAGAAGCGCAACGCTTTTAATATGCCTTACTTTGTGCTGGATTCTGTACTTTTGAGAAAAGTTGTTATTTAGCCCGTGGTTGGTTTCACTAGGCCATGCTGACCTGTGAGAAGTAACTCGATTAATGATGATGAATTCACAACTTTCGACAGAGCTTTTAGGTTTAATTCGAGAGCCTGCCTACACCTGCAGCGACAACAACATGTATGAGTACGATAAAAGAGAAGGAGCGATTGGCTGGTCCTCACGAAATTCATTTGGTGCATTGTACTAAAAGTTGTAATGAGTGCATATCGCCAGATGATAAGCTTTGTTAATGTTTCATACAATTTGCGAGATTTTACAAAAATCGTGTTTACGAAATAAGTGGAACAGAATTTACGAAAAAATAGTTTCGCTGTACAGAATAACGTGGAAAGATCAAAACCGTAATCATCAGATTATTTTGATTTAAAAAAAAACATGAAAATTATCTTTCTTCATGAGACTTAAGAGTGCTATTTTCTTAATTATTTTATGCTAAATGATAAGAAATATAGGGTTTTGTTTTCTAGAAATTCGAAGCATTGAAATTGTATGTATAAAACCGTAGTTGCTGCATTCACCTGATTTTTGTTTCTTGAAAAACGACTGGAAAATCAGGGAATTTCGTTTCCACTATTAAGTCGATACCCTGTTTCAGAAAGGCTACCTTAAGGAAGGTCCATTAATTGTAAAGAAGTAAGAGAGAGGAGGGGAAGTTGAAAAACATGATAGTCCATACAAAATAAAATAGAAGGTCCATACAAAAAAAAAGTGTCAATGGGACGGGGGGGGGGGGTCTATAAAAATTCTCTTTTTGCGTAACATAATTAATGGACGTTCCCATATTTGTTTTAATTTGGTTTTTGTTGGTGTAAACTCGCATTTTTTCCGAGGCGCATTAATTTTCGCAAAAGAGAATTTTTTTGGGAATCCTCCCCCCCACCTTTTCACGTTTTTTGTACGGACCTTCAAATTTTTAATATGTGTGATAAATCAATTAAAAATTTCCTGAAAATGGATGGAATCCAATAAGGTATTGTTAAAGAATGTCAAAATCGGTCTTCGATCTACAGTTCATTTGCATTACATATAAAATTTGGTGCATTTATTTTTCCACCTTTCAATTATTTCTAATACTTTAATATGGCGGTTCGAAAAAAATCACAGTTTTACCAAAAAGCCCACTTATCATCGCAATGGCTACTATAAAACTATTTGTTAATTTTGTGACGTCTCGCAATGCCAATTTGCCGTTTAATGCATTTACTGGAGGCAAGATGGTTTAAAAATTCAATTTTTTTAGATATTTTGCTGTCAAACAAAAATTTCCGCAACACTAAGTCTTTTTTCCTAGATATTGTTTACTGCTTAATGAATCAGAAGAGCAGAGAATCCTACAAAGCAGAATAACAAAAACCAACCACGAGAACACAGTGATGTTTGACAGCTGTGGCCATTTGGCTGTATGCTGGTTTGCATGGCAGCCAACAGGTCTTATGAAGGTTCTGAAGTGGTCATAACATCTTTCACTAGAACATTTTCAAAATCTCTATCGTCTTATAAAGGTGTTATTAACTTATTTTCTCAGCCGTCTATAGAATGGGCCACTTCGATCAGGTTTCGGCTTTTAGGAAGCTTGGAGGAGGTGCTGGTAGACAAAACAGTTTCGGATGTAGCTTTATAAACACAGCCGGGGGAGTGCTATACTGCTGAAATAAAACCTAGATGGTTACTTGGGAGATCTACTTGACTTGCCAGCTCGCAGTCCTGACCTAAATCCAATGGAAAACCTCTGATGATTAGTTTTGAGTCCTGGTACGCAGAATTTATGCTAAGGGCAGAGCTGGTATATCCCACGGCCATCATGCTACAATGAAAAAACAGGTTATCTCACTCTCACAAGAAGAAACGAACTATCATGAACTTTCTTGTCATTTTCATACTATCATACAGTTATGAGATTTTTTCTAATACAATTTTGTTTTCTATATTTCCAACAAGTCTACTTTAAATTAGCCAAGCAATAATGTGTAATCGAACAAGTGGAAATTTTATTTGAAATTTTGTGATGATACTTACAATAATATCAATAAATGTGCTTGAAATAGCGATGACCAAAACACAGTCACGTGCTATCATGAGAAAAAATCGATGACATTTAGAAGAAAATCTCCATAATCGTTTTATCGCTCGATGAGATGTTTAGACGTGTTTAGGTAAAAATCGTAGGTAATTTTTCCATTGAAAATGACATTTGCCAGCCCTGGCTAAGCAGTACGCCACTTTCGCTGAACTCAAATCAGCTGTTTTGGATGCATGTTCCAAGTTATCAACAAGACCGGGTAGGTTACAGATTATTGACATAATCTTTAACTTTGTCAAGATGAAAAAAAAACTTATACTGGTCTCAAATGACATAGACAACAGATATGGATGCTTTCATAGAACAAATTTGTTGGTAAGCATTGCGTGAAGTATGATGAAATAATTTCCTCTAGAAGGGCTTCACAAAACATTCAAAGCAACTTTGCAAATCCCAAAAAAATGCTCGAACTCTTTCAAAGCATATGTGGTCTTAAGTTAGCAGGACTGAGTCTAGGGTGAAAAGTTGCAAATCATTTGAAGATTAAAATGCATAGCCTCGATGTTTTGCATTAGAAATTGATCAATTTTTCTTTGTGTTAATAGGTTATGGCTTGAGATCTTGAACAACAAATTTACAAAGGAAACCACAAAAATTATCAATCCGTGGATGAAAACATCACAGTTTTCAGTTAACATCATCTTTATAATGTAAAATCTAATATTTTCTACTAAAAAGCAGATGGCTATTGAGTTTAAAAAAAGTATGATGACCATATTTATCTTTTTATAGATGAACTTCAGCAGAGTAAGTTCTCATATTGTTTTCCCTTATATAAAGAGCGGTCTTCTGCCTCATTCAAATAACGTTTTGTTTTTGTTCTTCATGCTCATAACATCATGTCCATAAAATACCTTCAAAACTAAACGATGATTATCTATTTTGACTCTGTAAACAATCCCAAATTGAATACTTTCCGCTGCAAGAAAAAAAAAGTAACGTTCAAGATTCAATTAGCGATATGAATAAACGAAAACTCCAACCGGCCGAACATTTCTATCAACTCGACCTGACACCCCGCATGATGCAACTCAATTCACTTAGCCGCGCTGCTGGCCTAGTCCCGACCCGAATCAAGATCGAATCAATCCGTTCGTTTTGCCTATACCGCTGCTTTTCTGGAGCATTTTAAACAAAAAAAAATCCCCCATGAAAACCGTACAACATCTCACTCACTCTTTGTGGTTCGCCGATTTTTTTCCAAACTTCACATAATTCAGCCACCACCCAACAATAAAAGTAGGTATGATGGGGCTCTTCGCTGCGTTTCCTTCGATCCCAAAGTGGCCACCGATAGATCCCAAAACACCGAAAATTCGCACTTGTTCTCTTCTCCTCTTTTTATTTTCTCTCTTCAATCGATCATTCGCTTCTTTTTGATTACGAAACCTCGAATCACTCCAGTTATATTCTCCAATAATCCACTCGTTTCGGTTTTATTTTGCTTCTTGCACCGCACTTCGTTCTCTTTCACTGCTTCTGGTCAATCTGATTGAAAACCGCTTGAACACTCTGCGTCGATCCGAAATTTTCACTTGTTTACAAACTTTTTTCGGTTTGTGCTTCAACTCGGTATGTACTCCTGGTATCAGTGGTGCATTTCTTCGCAAATCCCTTTTTGCAGCAACAAAAAAAAAACACGAACTATATCAAAAGACACGCAATACAAAGTTGCACTTGATCCAATTTCGGCCAGATCCAGTTTGATCCCTTTCTTTCGCTTCGCACCTACCCGCACACACGTGTATGAAATTTGAACTTTTCTCTTATTTTTATTCACTGCCAGTTAGGGGTGCAAAAGCCTTTCTCCTCATTGATATGCGCGCGCACTCCAAAATCCGCACACTCTATTCGCACACTAAATGTACGTCGAATCGCGCGTTTTGGCAGGTATCAAGCCACACAGTTAAAGGCAGACAGAGATATCTCAACAGACAGAAATTCCAACGGACAACACTTGTGTTTGCGTTTTGCGTAGATTCAAGTTTCAGACAGATAGACAGACAGACAGACAGACGTACCAAACCGTTCACCTGAAGGTTCGAAATCGAACTAAAGGTGGATCAGCCCAGGCAGCAGGCGCAAGTCTCACCCGGACCCCGACGACGATCGCTGAGCTGGGTGTGGGATTCGAGCGGTTTTCATTATTCTGCGATTTCTCCTTCTTGCATTCGAGTTGTGCCACGACACGGCACATGTTCAGGTAACAGGCAAGTAGGTGCGCTCTCCGGCCCGAAGTTGAGTGAGCCGACGACAGAGCTTTTAAGTTTCAGCTCTCTGCAGGTGCTGTGTCTATGCTGCGAGCGACGGCTATGCAGTCTCATGCCGCGTCCGTCGGTCTTAACCAGCGGAGAGCATAAAAGTGGATTGACATTTGGACAACATGTAGCAGGTAACGTCACGTAGCATACTGCATAGCCTCGTATTCTAGGCTACCAAGTTTTGCTTTAATCGTATAAAATTTTCGTAGGTTAATTTAACGTGTCTCGTTGTTTGATTTTAGAATACAATTTATAGGTTTGTTTGGAAACATTCTTTAAAAAAAAAATGACAAACAGTAGCTGCTTCAGTATAAAACAAAACTACAGGGGACACGTCTTTGAGATCGCACAGTTTACAAAGAACTCCTCGTTTTATGTGTGTAATATATGCTGCATTGAAAGCTGTTTTCGCACTATCTTAATTATCATAAAAAACAAGATTTCTTGCAGATTTAAAGGCTGTCCACAGTTAAATTGCTCCACTTTAAACTCGTCCTAAAAAACAAGTCTCTCAGCCGATTGTCATGAAATATTCAGGGAATAAAATACAATGTATAATCTTGGTTTATGTTCTTTTTTATTTCACCGTATTTCTTTACCAAATCCAAAAGCACGAACTTTTTTCTCAATACCACTCAAAAGATTTTGTACAACGCTTGGACCGACATTTTTTCCGCTTTGAACCATGACTTCAACATCTCCTGTTTTGTAGTGACAACTTTTGGATGTTTACGAAGTTCGTGCTTCATTATAGCCCATTATTTTTCAATTGGGCGCAACTCTTTGGGGGTTTGGGGGATTAAGATCCTTTGGCACGAAATTGACACCTAAAAAGCCACCAGGCTAGGTCAAGCCAAAACATTGTTGGAATGTTGTGTGTTTTGAGAAACGGGAGCATTCGTTTTTTTCAGGCATTCATTCATATATACTTGACCATTTAAAGTTGAAGTTGTCACGAAAGGCTTGCTCCGTTTACCACACGAACAAATGCCCTGCAAAATCATGAATTTCTTGGAGAACTTTGACACCTGCTGTTTTCTGAGAGACTTGACTCAAAACTACGACATATTTCACAATAAAACTCACACAGTGTAAAACATCAACCCAAAGGGCCAAATGTTACAGTTTATTGAAAGTGATGCAATTTAACTGTGGACACCCTTTATGTATAAAAAACTGAATTTCTGTCTGTCTGTCTGTCTGTCTGTCTGAACTAGCAATGGGCGATCTCGATCCGTTTTTTACTGGATCGATTTGTTGGGCTCGATTAATCGATATTTTGAATTGATCCTATACTGTTCGATTTTTGACTGAATCGATTTTTTCGTGGGAAAATCGACTTTCAAACTCTACACGCTAGGATAAGAATACGGAAAAGTCGGTATAAAATACCGTAAACCACACAAAAGTGCACATACTGCAATAATCGGTAAACATGTATTACCGGAATTTCGGTATTGGTGGAAAGCAGGAAAAAACGTTAAAAATTATTAATTTTTTTACAGTTCTTTTACCGAAAGTGCTTGCATTTTAAAACTTAAGCAAAATCTAACAATAAAATTTGCAAATCCACTTTACTAAAATAATAGGTAAAATGAAACGTCTTTTTTCAGTAAATTTTACCGATACTTAAGGTTTTGCTATCAAAACCTTAAGTATCGGTTAGAAGAAAACCTTATTTTCGGTAATCTTATCTTAGCGTGTTGTATCATTTATCACGAAATAGGTATGTTATTACAAGCTGCCAGACGTATTCTGAACGACATGGATCAATATCAAGAATCGCCCTCACCTAGCACTAGGTACACCTTGAACTTTGACATTTCTTCACCTCGCTTCCGCTCTTTCACTTTGCACAGCAAGCCTTTCGCAGTGTCACCTGCACGCTAAGCTCAGTTTACCCATAATCGCAAAAAAGTGCACATACTCATTTATGGGTAAAGTTGACTTCACCCATATTTGAGTAATATTGTATGGGAAAAAATACTCAAATATGGGTAAGTAGTAACACAGAGAACAGACGTCCAGGCTCAAACGACCGCTTGTGATCATAAACGGAACTGTCGATTCAAATTAGTATGGAATGTCTAATGGGGTGGCGCTAGTGTTTCAATTTTGACAAAGGGACATTGAAAACACGCTCATCCGGATTTACCCAAAATTGAGTAAAGGTAACCCAAAATCATATAAATTGGAACTACTCACAACTACAACTACTAGTTCTACTCAATAATATAGAATGTAGTTTTTATGGTTCCGGTGAGGATTCATTAAGCTATAAAAAGTTAGTAATTTGATTGGGAAAAAATTTGCCATAGAAAGAATTTGCCAAAAGAAAACGCAATGGAATGCGAATATCTTGAAGATGATGTTGATTTCCAAAAGCAGATGGAAACAAATTCATATGGAGAGACATCAAACTTGGTTGATGTTTAAACTGATAAAAAAGATCTGTTTTATACATGGGTGCCGGATGACAGATCAAAAATTGATCTACACGGTTTCTTATCCAAGGAAGAGTAATATATTTTTACCACTTTTTTCACAGGCCGTTCTTTATGCGTGGAAACCAAGGGCAAAAGAACTTAAATTTGGAGAAATAGAATCGACTCCCATGAAACAGAAATGACTTGTTTTTGTTGTTTGTTTTTAAAAGACCGTGCGTAGCGTAGTTGCTACTCCGTTACCGATCAGAACTACTGTAATTGCACAGAGAACCACATAGATGGAGCTTGGGAGTAACTTTGCATCTTCAATGTACAAGTTCACTAATTCTATTTATAGATCAGTAATGGCGCCGCCCAAGTAACATTTTTAATTAGATAAACGCTTCATAGGCAATACGTATACAACTTCAAACTGAGTAATGGTTAAGTAGTGGTTGCACAAGCGCCCAGCCAATATTTTCACAAGCAAATCTGGCGAATCTACCCAGCTTCATGAAAATAAAAAAAACTGTCAAGCAGAATATGTAATCAGCTTATAGCCTAGGAAACTTTTATCCAAAAATTATACAACTTGTTACGTAACTGTTCTCAAAGACAGTACTTTTGAAACGCATATTCAGCATATTTATTTGTTCATCGCAATTTCTATTTTTAGAACTGTGGCAAACAGCTTTTTATTGCTAGTCTTAACACGTTGATATAAACGCTTAAACATAGTCACTATACAGCAATCGAAAAAATATGTATGTCAAACACTGTTTACAATACTCGTGGACGGTATTACGGCAATGGTGCTGTTTTATCGTTGTAATGCGTAATTAACATTTAACTATATGAACTTTGTATTATAATGTTTATGTATATATAGTATATATTTATACATCACTTACCCCGTGTACTTACCAGATTTGAACTCTGCACCTTCACCATAAGAACGGTGACTGTATCCTCAGAACCATATCAGCTGTGAGGAATTCCAGTACCCGTATTCAAAGTGTTCAAACCATATTTTAGTTCTAATATTGCTGAACAACAATAATTGCTGAAGCTCTTTACGACAAGGTTTATACTGTTTTGAAAATCAGTGTTACCGAGATTCTTATAATCTAAACATGATCACCATCCAATTTACGTTGTTATCTGTGCCGCGCTTGGATTCATTTGTTATAATTTTTATAAACGACAATTTCATTTATAACTGTTGTTATAGATTGAAATAATAATCATTGCTATATTAATGGTACAATGATGCATAGAATGACAGTACTTGCCTATAAAAAATATTTGCACATTTTACAAACAGTTTTCTCCGAGTAAATCCTAACAAATAATGCAAATAATGCGTCCGCAGTCGACTAGACTAACGAATAAATGACAATCGTCAACACCGTCGACGGTTGCTATGATTTTTAACCAAAATTAAGTTGAAAATACTCAACCGTTCATTGCAATCAAAATAATCATTAGTGACTAGATGGGTGAATTCTACCTACATCATTTTTTTTATTCACCCAACTGTTAACCTCACTTGACAGAACTCAACGTTGAGTTTTTTTTTACTTAATTTTGGGTACTTTTTTCTTAGCGTGTACACTTTCGATTGACATCACTTATCACGCGTGTATAGTCTCGTGGGATTGTGGCTCGGCTCTGGATGCCGAGGTTCATGGTTCGAATCCCGATTGCAACTTTTTTTTTCATGTGAGGAAAATATTCATACGATCGTCATATGAACTTCTTTCTATTAGGGAATCGTATAAAACTAGCAATAATGTCGTCTGGCGAATTTCCATAATGAGTTCCTCTCGATTTGTTCGCTCAGTGTACTTATACAACATTTTATACAGCTATAATCACTAAGCTGTATAGCGGCTAAGGTATTTTTAATATAAAGGCTTTTGAACAGCTATAACAAAGCCAACAAATAAAACTGTGTAAGAAAACACAGAATGATCATTCAAAAGCTTAATCGACTAATTTCTTAGCTACATAAACAAGCTGTGTAAATGCAGATAAACATTGTTCGCATAAGAACTTTCTTTTCAAAGTATGCAACCTAGAGCTAAATGTTGTGTTAAAGCTGTGTTACATTACGCATAAGTACTGTATCAATTTTTTTAATTCTGCTTATTGCTTATTCAGCTTCACTCGCTTTTATACAATTATAAAACAGCTTATAAGTTCTTAACTTCGGCTTAGGCAACTAAAAATGTTAGTTGGGCGGCCACGTCCTCACGGTCTTGGGGAGGGGGGAAGGATGATTAGTTTGACAGTCGTTGGTTAGAGACCGTGTTTACCTCTGCGTCTCCACAATTGTCAAGGGAAGGATAGTTTTTGTGTTAGTGAGGTAGGTTATTTTTAGATCATGGATTCACTGTGGTATGTGATGCGATCAATGAAAGCGCAGTAGACTGCTTTTTTTTCTATTTTAAATCTAGTGGCGATAGAAAGAGGCAAGTTACAAATAACAAGGAAGGGGACGGGCCTGGGATTGAACTCCCGACCACCTACTCAGTAAGCAGAACGGATAACCAGTGAGCTATCCAGCCACGTCAACTCCCATGAAACAGAAACGACTTGGAGAAAAATAACTCTTTCCATGGGTGGATTGCTTTCCCCGTGATGTCAGTAATTAGTATGGAATGTCGCCGCACTACGGTGCCACAATATTAGCATACACATGTTTTTTTGTTATATTCGTATGAGCCAATTCATCTGTTCTCTGTGGTAGTAACGTACCCATAAATAGGTATGTGCACTTTTCGCGATTATGGGTATTCTTCACCCATATATGGGTAAACTGATCTTAGCGTGTGGTCTTTCGGTGAAATTTTTACCTGTCACTGTCGTTCCGGTTTTATTTACGATATTTTGTCTGCATTTAAAAAGATCGGGTGAGAAAAGTTACAAAAGGTATAATCTAAAACTTGAGTGCATGGCACGCCTGACATTCATGAGCTCGCTGGATAGGCCCCTATGGTCTCTCTGATGGCAATTTATTCACACAAAACTGTTTTCTGTACACAGATAAAAAGAAACATTGAATTTTTTGCGTAATCTAATGCACAGAAAGGGAATGCTAGATTTGACAGAAAATAATTGGATATTTCATCTTAAATTGTGTATGGCCTGTAAATTGTTGTATGGCGCATGAAGGATTGCAAACAGTTTCGTTGTTTACGCCTCCTTCAGCTTAGATTCAAACGAGAGGAAATTATAAACGCTTGTTGAAATTAATTATTTTGTTCTGTGTAGAACAATAAAACAATAGATCAACCATGAAATTTTCTCTCTGGAAATGTTACAAATTACCTAAAATTTGTAATTTTATAAATTACAAATCGATTTTCCTCGAATCGATTCTTCCGCAGTCGATTTGTCCTCGAATCGATTTTTATTATTGTGGGAATCGATTCAGCAGAATCGATTTTTGTGTGTAAAATGCCCATTGCTAGTCTGAACCTAAAAGACTCGAAAACTACTGAATCGATCGGCATGAAATTTTGTATGGAGGAGTTTTTGGGACCGGGGAAGGTTCTTAAGATAGTTAGAAACACATATTTCTGCATAACTTGAGAACTAAGCAAGCTAAGCGGGTCCTTCCTTAGCTCAGTCGGTAAAGGCGCGGCTACAAAGTAACACCATGCTTGAGGTGGCTGGATTTCTCGACTCCCTGGGCATAGGGTATGATTGTACTTGCCACACAATCATACTAATGGTAAAATGGTACATGGCATTGTATTTAGAGCACTAAGTTGAGAA
This sequence comes from Aedes japonicus, assembly GCA_034211315.2. Classification (NCBI taxonomy): domain Eukaryota; kingdom Metazoa; phylum Arthropoda; class Insecta; order Diptera; family Culicidae; genus Aedes; species Aedes japonicus. The sequence goes on along the minus strand of JASCZW010003320.1, from coordinate 22,027 downwards.
CGAGCAATAAGCTATTTGAGATAGCAATAAGCTTGAAACGCTAAGAAAGAAGAAGAAACCAAATTAAGCATTTGAGAGTTTTCTGGAAGCAAGAAATGTTTCTCTAGTGGTTCGAGACCTCTCTCGTCTCTGGAAGGGGGGGCTTTCATACAAATGAAACTGAAATTTCTGCATAACTCAAGAACTAATTAAGCAAATCGAACAAAATTTGGCCTGCGGAGATTTTGAAGGCAATAAATGTTTCTAAAGTAATTCCAGACCCCTCCTCAATCTGTTCGGAGGAGGGTGATCCCATACAAATGAAACACAAGTTTTTGCATAGCTCGAGAGCTAATCAAGTAAATGGAACCAAATTTGGCAAGTAAAGGTTCTTGAAGGCAAGAAATGTTTCTATGACCCCTGTTTCTTGAGACCCCTCGAGAACTAATCAAGCATATGGAATGAAATTTGACATGTGGAGGTTTTTGGAGGAGACAAATGTTTCTATGGTAGTTTGAGACTTCTCCACCCTCTGTATGGGAGGAGAGGTTCCTATAAATCAAACACGAATTTCTGCATAACTCTAGAACAAATCAAGCATATGTAACCAAGCTTGGCATGTAGAGGTTTTTGAAGGCGAGAAATATGTATATGGTGGTTGAACTTGAACACGTAACCAAATCTTCTTCAGTAAAATCAGGTGAACATTACGTGCCAGTGAATTGTATATGAAAAATCACGAAACAATTATATGATTTTCACGTAGAATGTGGATTTACGTGGAAATCACGTAGCTATTACGTGAATTCCACGTGTTTTTTACTGATTTTGGCAGTGGACGAAAATTACGTGCATTTCACTTGGAAACAACGTGACGATTTTTTTGAGTGAACAATAAAAGACTTGAAATGTTCTGAACTGATCAGCATGAAAATTTGTATGCAGGGGTTTTCGGGGCTGCGGAAGGTTCTTATGATTGTTTGAGACCTCTTCTCTCTCAGGAAGGGAGGCTCTCATACAAATGAGACACAAATTTCTACATAACTCGAGAACTAATCAAGCAAATCGAACCAAATTTGGCAAGTGCGGGTTTTGAAGGAAATGACCGTATGGCGATTTCAAACCCCCTACCCCCCTCTGACAAGGGGAGTTCTCATACAAATGAAACACATATTTCAACCGAACATGAGAATTATACAGGTAGCCAAAACACTAAATCTGTATTTATTAAGTAAGAAGAATGCTCTGATAGACGTTTGATCTCCTTTACAAAGTTTACACAGTAAATTGGGGAAAAAATGTTCGAGCCTGGATGTCTGTTCTCTGTGATATTACCAAGCGGAATTACGACAATTGATCTGCATGGAACGAAATGTCCCCTACATTTACAGAATAATCAAGCGGAATATTTTTCCGAAAGTAAAACTGACAGCTCCCGTTAGTTTGCGTGGATATCTCACAAATTACTATTTTATTTTTCATTCTTTTCAAGTGGATACTGCTGCAGAAATGTCTTTTCGATTCTTTACTTTTTCGTTTCAGTAAACGGAACTTAACATGAGTTTGGGATAGAAAAAGGAATTTCTTACGATCACGATACCGACCTTTACCATCAAAAATATGAACATGGAATGGAACGTTTCCAATGATTGTATGGTTATTTTATTGTAGTTTCAATTGAGGCAAAGCTGGAATCTTTTCCAAGATACCCAAGTAACCACAAGCTTTATATCACTGACAAACCGACATGAATAACAATAGAAAATGTCTCAATATTTCTGTTCAAATCATATTACTGACATCTATCTTCGTGTTCGCTGAAAACGAATATTGAAGCCACGAACTCTCTTGAGAACTTGATAAGAAGGTTCATGGCTGAGCTAGTGAGCTATTCTGGACACATTTATTTGATCTAGATAACCTGATTCTATAGGTTTTGACAGATGGGATCGTTGCACATTTGAATCGATCGTTATGGATTCTTGATCAATAGTGAAGATTGAGTTTCACGTCGGTTTGTCGGTGTTATATTATTGCGCTTCAACCCAAAATCAACATCGTTAATGCAAGATCGCATCAATTCAACAGTTGTCAAGTAATAAAGCGTTAGGTGAGCTTGAAAAAGTAGTGATGCATTACCAATGCAATAATGCTACTTTAGCAATTTCTTATGACATTACAAAAGATATACACACTTAGAAAAATTTACAGTATTCGGTAATTTTTAACCGAACTTTCAACAGCTGAACGTTCGGTAATCCGATTTACCGGATTTAGGTGAATTTTCACAGTATTTCGGTAAAAAAATTACCGGAACTTGTCAAATTTTACCGAAATCCGGTAAATCGGATTACCGAACTGTTCAGCTGTTGAAAGTTCGGTAAAAAATTACCGAATACTGTAAAATATTCTAAGTGTGTAGCTTTAGTTTGGTCTTCGTGGGGCCCTTTTTAGCTTTAATCGCACTTCAATGAGGCACTAGACGTAATGCATATGCCTTATATATGCATGCTATTATAGCCTAGTGGTTTCTTGGGTAATACAAATACAAGACAATGAATCATGCATAAAAGAATTTGTGCTATATTAATTATTCTACGATGGATTGAACTGTTTTTGTTGGTTTTGGTATTCAGTAACGAATAATTTTAAGGCCCTCTCACATTATATACGTTTGCTCTTCGTTGAAATACTGTCAAATCCACTCTAGAGAAAATAGTCAACAGGTCGAAAGTAACAACAAAAAAGTTTACTCAATTCTAGCGTATTTTTCTGGGATCTGCTTGCTCCCACGAACAAAATAGCACCAAAAACAGATACAGGGAGTTGTTACCTTTCCGTCGGGTGGGGATATAGATGTGAGCAACCTGGTATTTCCAGGAAATTTACGTTCTAAGTCATTGTTTACAATTGTTACTTTCGATCTTTTGGCAATTTTGTCTAGAATTGTGGGCCAGCCATTACTCCATGATTTTTGTGTCTACATTAATAAAAATAGTCTACATTGATAAAAAAGCAATGATAATATCCATGTGTCCATTTATGATTTTTTGCAATATAATTAACAAATGATATCTAACCATTTCGGATGTGTACGCATAACCACTATGTGTGGCCAAACATAACTTCATTTGTGTTTCTCAGAGGGAGCTGTTTATGTTTTAACACATCAGTATTATATGGAATTTTCCTTGGATTTTTACCAATAATATTTGTAGATTATTTCTCGTGTACACTTTGTGTCCCACATAATCGTGTTGTACTGTAATCCTTCCGTGAAGTTTTCGCCGGTCTATTTAGCATTTAACGTCGTTGATCACATTCCATCTGCTTTGACACGCATGTCATACTTGACACTGGGAACTGTCCAAAATCGTCAACAAAACTATTCAAACCTGTTTTCGTGGTCATCGTCGTTAGAGAACAACATAAATTTATTATTATTTGTGGCTGAATTTGTGCAAATTGACTATCTCTCCCACCAAATAATGTCCTCATATCATCCATTTTCCGAAAGCGACTGATTTGCGATGGGATTCGTCGAGGATACTATAATCATATTGGTTTCACAGGTGTGTATAAGCTATGGTAGTGTTTTCGCTAATTATACCGGCAAATTTGTAACGTTGCAGGTGTGCTTCTTCATCGGAGGATGGATCTTCTTTGTGAAGCAACTGTTCCGGAACTACGAAATCCGACATGTTTTCGTGCAGCTGGTTTTTTCCATTACATTCGCCCTGTCGTTGACGATGTTCGAGTTGATCATTTTCGAAATCATCGGATTTCTAGACTCGAGCTCCAGGTACTTCCACTGGAGGCTGGGTTTGACACTGCTGCTGTTTATGGTGATTGCGTTGATCCCGTACGTGATAGTTCATTCTTCCATCAACAACGTTCTGATTGGTAATCTATGATTTTTATGAGGCTGCTGGTTGAAAACTATCTTGAAAATTTCGTTTTAGTGCCACAAAAGTGGGTGCAACCGATAAGTACAATGCTATGGTTTTGCTATCTGTACGTGTTCTGGAGAATTGGTGATCCATTCCCGTTGCTTAGTGTAAACAAAGGGATCTTCACGATCGAACAAGCAGTTTCCAGGATAGGCGTGGTGGGAGTTACTGTAATGGCCATTCTGTCCGGATTTGGTGCTGTGAATTATCCGTACACAAGCATGTCATACTTCATTAGGCCAGTGTCGCAGAGTGACGTGACCAATATTGAACGAAAGTTGATGCAAACGATGGATATGATTCTGGTTAAAAAGAAGCGAATCGCACTAGACCGGAGGAGAATCAAACCGAATGCAAAGCCCGGTATTTGGGGCATGATCAGCAGTGTGACACAGAGGCCACCGGGGGCTGAAAGTGAGATATAAGGTTGAAGAATATCGTAAAATTTCGGTTACTATAAAAGATATTGTTCTATTTTAGATATCGGTCAGTTGAGGTTGGAAATTTCAGCCTTAGAAGAGCTTTCGCGGCAGCTTTTCCTAGAAGCACACTCGATGAAGAATATGCAGGAGCGAGAGCGATGGGCAGGTACACTGCAAGGAAAATATTTCAATGTCTTGGGACACTTCTTCAGCTTGTATTGTTTATGGAAGATATTTATCGTAGGTTACAACCTTTTATATATTATCAGCGATAATTATTAGAAAGTTAAAATTTTCAGTGTACAATCAACATTATCTTCGATCGTGTGGGGAAGAAAGATCCCGTTACGCGAGGTATCGAGATTGCAGTCCATTGGTGTGGCTTCGATATGGACGTGGCCTTCTGGAGCCAGCACGTATCGTTTATGTTGGTGGGCTGCATTGTTGTGACATCCATCAGAGGTCTTCTTTTGACGCTAACGAAGGTAAGAAAAAATGACTTTATTCCTCATTGTTTAGTCGTGCCGCCAGTGGTAGTAAATGTGTATTTCCTAAATGGGGAAAATAAAAAAAATCGTTAAATTCCTTGCAACAATCACTTTTCAGGTTCCAGTACCATAAGTTTGTTCGTTTCGGAAATTTTGAATTGAATTCTGAAAATCTCATTCATTTTGAAAATGTTTGTTACCAGTCCCACATAAACAGAAGGTGCTCGCTATCTGTTGGTGGGTGCTATCAGAAGCTCGATGTAATAATTAATTGTGTATCGATTTTATTTTCTTAAACATTTTATGCACTCACTCCTTTTGCACTTGAGTCCTATTCGACTTAATTGTTTAGTTGGCCGAGAAGAATATTACTATTTTTTTATTACTTCTCGTGCTTAGTATCATCAGGACGTAAATGCAGTTTTCGGTTTCTCTTCCGCTAATATCGCGGTCGGAACAATAACATGCGTATCTTTTATTGTTAATGTTACAAAATTTTGTCATCGTTTGTAAGTAGTACTGTATCATAAAATACTTCGTAAACTGAACCAATTTGTCACAAAAATCAGAATATAGACAAAATCGTCAAAAGGTTGAAAGTAACAATTGTAAACAGTGACTTCAATCGTAAATTTACTGAAAAGGCCAGGCTACTAACATCTTTTTGGACTACCATAGACAATATGAAGAGAAATCAATCTTTGCAGTTAAGTCTTTGTGATACTGGTAGTAATACCAGACGAGACAGGAGGCAAGACTTGTTAAATGGAAATGATTGGCACATTTCTCTTTTGCATATTGGCAATTTTGTCTGCTGTAGAAAGCGTTTTCTCAACTTCCAGCCTAATGCCATTTTACTTATTAATGGACTAGTAGCTCTACAATAGATGTCGCAACGCCAGTGATTGCTAAACCAAATTTTAGGTTTAAGTTTATTTATTTATAAGACGTCAGACAACAGTAGACCTTTTTGTTACATGGAAACATCCATATACTAATATTAACAGCCTGTGTTTATTACTTCGCAGAGTGATAAAATATTGTTCAATTTCGTCCTAGGTGTATTAAAGTCAATCATTTCACAATGCTGATCATATTAAAGCATCATGTGGTCAGCAAACGGATGCCGACCATTAAAAATTTGACCATACATTACCAAGTCTATTTTCCTCCAGCCCATACGATCGAAAGTGACTCACCAGCTGGTGAGAGAGTACTATCAAAAGCAACGTGAATAACCCATTGAGTCCTTTTTTCGGTGATAGTAATAGAGAGTGATCGATCAGACCTCAATTGCGGCGCGGAGTTAATGAATCGATATAGTATTATGATTCAATCAATATAATAATAGAATGTTCAGGCTAGCCAAGAGAATTTTGATTGAGATTGAGCAAATTGAGATATTTTATGAAATACATGCTTAATGCATACCCGAGTAGAGATTGCAATCAAATCGAAAACTCATTATGACATTGTGAGTTTACTCATAATGATTACTCAATTTACTGCCGTTTTGGTCGTTTAACACGGGTAAAAAATCAATAAGGAGAGTCCAAATTTGTTTTCCCGTCACATCAAATTTAATACGTACGTTGCCAACCCTTATTTATTTATTTATTTACATGGCATAACGTCACAACATTATAACCAAATATACTATATTAACAATATAAGTCACTTCCCTCTTTTTTTTCGCTTGTGGCGCCATAAGTGAGAAACGCGGCAACTACTAAATGCACACGCTCAAACTAAGCTAGGAACCGAATTTAATAGTACGTTCACACTACAAACTATATTACGTGATATAGAGTATCTTGATATCAAATGGCATGAACATTATTTCCAGTGATTGATATCAAGATACCCTATGTCACGTAATATAAACAGTAGTGTGAACGTACTATAAATCATACCTGTCAACCTGGTGTTGGTCACTTCCATTGGTAAGCAGCTCAGACAAGATGATGTTTTTGATTTATGTCAACGGAACTAATTCGGTTGTCGCTGTGATTGCGATTTTACATTTACCGTTTCATTCATTTTTTAACTGAGATAAGCATTCTAAAATTACGCTGTCGTGCTGTTATGTACATGGTTTTATAGGGTTTATATTGATCACCCTTATATTTCAGTCTTCGGACTCGTTAACCATACTTGACTGTAATATGGTGTTTAAATGGGGCAACTGAGTGGAAGCAAGTAAGGAGATTAAACTGGTTCGCCAAAAGTTGCCAAAAGATTCAACTGGCTTATAGATAGTCTTGTATCATGTAACAATTCAGTAATCTAAACAAGGCATAAAAAAGCACATTTTGACGTTTCTGCGTTATTCTTAAAAGTGTACTGAGAAAAATTATATGGTTGTACCGACAAATAAATCAAGGTCACACATTTTTGGCCGATGACATTTTTTCGTCATCACATTATTGACTATGGTCATGGTTACAGGAACTTTTCTGCCATTATAGTGAATATTGAATCAACTATTTTGAATGGTAATTTTAACTACTATAATCATGTTGGTTGAAAATCATTATTTTGCCCTAGTCATCCTAATCTCTAATAATGATAAAATTGACTATCAAACTTTTCTGTGTGAGCAAACAATACTCATAAAAAGAGTTGTTGGTATCGCTACACGGGTCGCCTAACATGTGTTTGTGGAAAAAGGAAGTGACTTAACCCGCATAACGAAAAACAATTTGCTATATAGTCGAAACTGTATTTCGAATATAAGATATATTATCACATTTTATGTTATTGTTATCGAATAGTTTAATCTCATTTTCACCATACGACCTCTACATTAACACATATTGTTATTGTTTGCCATATTGTCATTGAAAGGTTTATTATTGTCTGCACTCGGTCTGGATTATATACTAACTTTTTGACATAGAGTACAGCTAAAATTTTGTTCGTGAAAATTGCCTTTTTTTTATGGTAACCTAACTTAACCGCCTATTCAGCATATTGTTATTTGGCCTTTTACAATCTGATATATTGTTGAAACTATAGTGGAGATTGTTAGCTTATAGTTGTCAACTATAAGTGTAAATGACGTAACAATAATGGATGCGATCCTCAACAATAAGTTAAATAGTTCAGTATTGGTTTGTGATTATGCGGTTTATATTGTTAATATAGTATATTTGCTATAACGTAGCCTGATACACAACATCCCTCCATAATGCCCGATTCGTGGCTGTTCCTCTCCAATCCCTTGGGCACCTTGTACCCCCTAGGTCTTGCTCCAAATGGTATGACCATCTTGCTCGTTGCACCCCACGTAGTCTTGTACCAACCGGATTCCCGTCGAACACTATTTTTGCAGGATAGTTGCCCGGCATTTTCGCAACATGTCCTGTCCAGCGTATCCTTCCAGTTTTTGCCACCTTATGAATCCTGGGGTCGCCGGCGAGTTGCGCGAGCTCATGGTTCATCCTTTGCCTCCATAGTCCGTCCTCCTGTACTCCACCAAAGATGGTTCTTAAACCCGTCGCTGAAAAAACTCGCGAGTGCTCGCAGGTCCTCTTCAAGCGTTGTCCTCGTCTCAAGCCCGTAGAGAACAACCGGTATTACAGGATGCACTTCGTACGGGAGCTAAGTCTGTTTGACCGTAGTTGTTTGTGGAGCCCATAGTAGGCACGACTTCCACTGATAATCCGCTTCCGGATCTCACGGCTGTTATCGTTGTCCGCAGTAACCAGTGAGCCGAGATAGACAAATTCATCGACTACCTCGAACTCATCGCCGTCGATCGTTACACAGTTCCGCCTGCCAGTATGTACTTCGTTTTGGACGTATTTATCTTCAACCCGATCTTCTCTGCTTCGCGCTTTAGTCTGGTGTACTACTCTGCCACCGCCTCAAATATTCTGCGGACAACATCCACGTCATCGGCAAAGCAGATAAATTGACCAGATCTGTTAAAAATCGTGCCTCATATGTTAAACGCGCTCGTCGCATAACACCTTCAAGAGCAATGTTGAACAGGAGGCAAGAGAGACCATCACCTTGACGAAGGACCCTGCGGGATTCGAATGAACCCGATAATCCACCCAATATCCACACACAGCACTGGGTTCCATCCTACGTAGCCTTGATAAGTCGGGTCAGCTTCCCCGGAAAGCTGTTCTCGTCCATGATCTTCCATAGCTCATATCGGTTAATTGTATCATATGCGGCTTTGAAGTCGATGAATAGATGATGCGTTGGGACTCTATATTCACGGCACTTTTGGAGGATCTACCGCAAAGTGAAAATTTAGTCCGTTATATACCGTCCTTCGATGAAGCCGGCCTGATAACTTCCCATCAATCTATTTGCTAGTGGCGACAGTCACGATAGTTTTTACATCCCAGTTTGTCGGCTTTCTTATAGATTGGGCAGATAACCCCATCCTTCCACTCCTCCGGTAGCTGTTCGGTATCCCAAATCCTGACTATCAGTCGATGCAGGCAATTTGCCAACTTGTCCGGGCCCATCTTGATAATCTTCTGCTCCGATTCCATCCCTTCCAACCGATTCGTTGTTCTTCAGCTGCTTGATGGCATTCTTAACTTTACCTATCGTCGGGGGTGGCACGTCTCCGTCACTTACTACATCGACTACGTCTCCTCCATCACTGTCTTGGTCCCCTCCCTGCACTTCATTCAGATGTTCATCGAAGTCCTGCTTCCACCTTTCGGTCACCTCACGATCATCCTTCAGGATTCTCCCATCCTTATCCCGACACATTTCGGCTCGCGGCACGAAGCCTCTGCGGGATGCGTTGAGTTTCTGGTAGAACTTTCGCGTTTCATGTGAGCGGTGCAGCTGTTCTAGTTACTCACACTCCTCCTCCTCCTGGAGGCGCTTTTTCTCCCGGAAGAGTTAGGCCTGCTGTCGCCGCTTCTGTCTGTATCGTTCCACACTATGACGGGTAGCTTGACGCAGCATAAGTGCCCGTGCTGCGTTCTTCTCATTCAACACATCTTGACATTCCTCGTCGAACTACTCGTTCTGTCGGCTTCGTTTCACATAACCTAAGACGTTCTCCGCTACGCTGCTGATAGCTGTTTCACGGTGTTCCAAAAGTCCTAGAGAAGGGTTTCGTCGAGCTGGCCCTCTTCCGGCAGCACAGTTTCGAGCGATTGCGCGTAGCTTGCGGCGACGTCAAGTTGCTTCAGTCGCGCGAGATTGTACTCTGGCGGACGCCGGTACCGAAAGTTGTTCACTACGGAGAGTTTTGGGCGCATCTTAACCATCACTAAGTAGTGTTCCGAGTCGATGTTGGCGCCTCGGTAGGTTCTGACGTCGGTGATGTCTGAGAAGTGCCGGCCATCTACCAGAACGTGACTATAATTTAAAAGAAAAATTAGTAATGTCCATTTAATTCCAACTACCTTTGCTTATCTTCGACAGATACGCGTATTTCGTCTACAATGTGCAGACTTCTTCAGTGTCTCGTACTAATAACTCGATAAGTCGAGTTATTAGTACGAGACACTGAAGAAGTCTGCACATTGTAGACGAAATACGCGTATCTGTCGAAGATAAGCAAAGGTAGTTGGAATTAAATGGACATTACTAACTTTTCTTCTAAATTATAGTTACAAGTATTCCACTAAACAGCTCAAACCCTCTAGGGTATCATAACGTGGTCGAGTTGTGATTCCGTTTGATTCGGTGACCTCCAGGTGTACCGTTGTGGGAGGCTGTGCTGGAAGGAGGTAATTGTATAAAGAAGAAAATTGTATCACGTACGGCCATGTTTTTGGAGGCGGCGAAGTCGAAAGTTAAAGGCCGTTTTCGTAATGATGTTGAAGAACCGGCCCTTGATCCTCAACCTGCACATTCGGGGGTTTATCGGCCACCATCCGATCACCCGCTTCTGCATCTCACCCATCACGATGAAAGCTGTTCTCAGCTCGTGTGCATTGCCGCAGCTCTGGTAGATAGTATGACCATCCCGAAACGTACGTACCGTGGATCCTTTCCAACACATCTCTTACATCGCTACGGTGTCGAACTTGCGGCTCTTCAATTCGTCGGAAAGCACGCGGGTACTTCCAAGGAAATTGAGAGATCGGCAGTACCACGTCCCGAGTTTCCAATCGTTAGTCCGTTTTCGTAGCCTAGGTCTATGCCGATTGTTCCGTGTCGAATTTCTTCCTTGTGTATTATTCGTTGCAATTCCTTTTTAATGGTGTCGGCTCGCAAGGCAAGTTTCTCAAGAAGGTGCTGCTGTGACTGACAATCAGCGAGAAGGGGATGTCAAAGCCGCTCCTCTTTTGCTTCAGACTGACCGTGAACGGGGAAATGTAAAGTACGAAATGCCTGCCATAAGTTGCGTCTTTCATCAAGAACTACCGTAAGGGCGAAGACGCGGCCGGATCTGGTGTCGGCTCACTACTCAAAGCGATCATTGGAGGAGATGGAGCGGCTGAATATCGATGTGGTACCCAAGTCGGCGCCCAACGTCCCCCAGCTGCGTACCATCAAGAATTTCTGGGCCAACTTCAAGCGTAAGATCTACTCCAACCATTTTGTCGTGAAAAGTGAAGAGGAATTGATAAATAAAACGAAGAAAGAACTCAAAAACATGTCTACACGCATGTTTTCGTCCGCCATGGTGAATGTTCCGGTTAACTGCCAGAAGGCCGCTCTCGAGGGCGTAGATTTTTTTTTGCAAGTTAGCTTAAATAATTACCTTCCATGCAAAATTTTTAAAAGCAATTATCTGTCTTAGCTCTTTTTTATTACCATCCGAAAAAAAAACTCAATTTTTTCATGCAAACGTTAATATCCGGTGCTGTAGGCTCGTCCGTGGATCTCATAAGCTACTGGCGAAGCACGGCCACAATAAATATTGAAAAAGAGGGGAGATCGTTCCAGAACATTCAAATCGTTGTTGGAACATGGCATGCCAAAGAAAGTATGACATATCCACAGGCTGCTTTCACGAGCCGTAGGAAAAATGCCCGACTCATTCGGGTCTGCGGAATTGGTAACAGGTGCAAAGTAATCGTCCTTCATTCGCTTTGCACCTTCTTCAGCTGAACGGTCAATGTTTAGCCGCCGTGCCCGTGTGTTCCTTTGGGACAAAGATTCGGCAAGCAGGATCTGTGCCTGGGTTATCATCAGGCCCATCAATTCAAGCTCATCGTCACTAGAATCCGATGAAAATGTAGAAAACTTCACTTCCATTTTTTTTTCATAATAGATAAACAGATCACGAACTCACGATCACCGAATCTATCAAACTGATGATGGAGCACTAGCTTAGCAGCGACCGATACAGAACACGGTTACAAAATATAGTAGCGACGGGTGTGAGATTGAGTGACTAAACTAAAATGACAGCTCGACGCGCTAGTATTTAAGTCGCCCACATAGCTGCGCCCGATACGGATGCTCTTAAGTGATTTTGCCAAGTCGACGTGGGAATGATTCAGATTTTGCTTATGCCATTTTGGCAACTGAATAGAAAATTGTAAAAACAAAATAGAGTCAACATTCCGTACGCATACACCTACAAAATGAGGGGTGTTCAAGTTTTTTAAATGCACGATTAAAAAATACTACGTCATATTTCAGTCGACCAAGTTTTGACCGTTCCATCCTTTATTGTGGTTTTGATTTCGCTAGTAGAGTTTGTGTTGCGTTTTAGCAGGTTATTACACCAGGTGTTGGCATCTCGTTTCATGTAGTTAGATTGTTTGCCGAGGAAGTTTGTTGGTTTTTTTTAGTTCGTTTGTATCATCGCCAAGAGCCAAGGACAATGATTGTGCAATATTCGATTGTCTTCTGAGTTTGTCGCACTTTATGCAGTCTAAAAATATGTTTTTGATTGTCGTCTTTGGTATTACTGCTGAGGTGTTTTGTCGTTGTACAGCTGCCTTGGCATAGCCTCTTGCAAACATATTCACTCGATCTTTCCAGCAAGGTAAATTTGCAGCCTTATTGAAGCAGTCATTCATGTTTCCGGTGTTCTAAGCTGGTGATCGTCGAGATGTAAAGAAAATATCGTGGTAAAATAAGTCTCTCAGCAACTTGGCAACCTATTTCATAACTATCGGTTCAGTGGTTATTGAGATGTCATCAAAACAAAAAGAAAATCGACGGAGAATTTGGCGCACCGTCATGGAAAATCCGACTGCGACCATGAGATGGATCGGCAGACAACTGGGAATTACCCATACAACTGTGTTTCGGATGGTAAAATCTTTTAAAGAGTCCCAGACGACCGAGCGGCGGGCTGGAAGTGGAAGAAAATCTAAGACAGCTAACCCTGTGAAGGCCCGGAAGGTGTTGGATTATTTCAAGTGTAATCCGAACCTTTCGATTCGCGACACGGCTCTGAAGGCAAAGTGTTCCGCCTGGTTCGTTCAGCAAACCACGAAACGAGCTGAGCTTCGTGTATTCAAGGTCCGCAAGGCACCGAATCGGCATGATCAACAAAAACTGCGGCCAAATCCCGCGCAAGGAAACTGTATCGAGAGTGGTTAACGAAACCGATGTGTGTGGTTATGGATGAAGGAACCTACATCAAGGCAAACGCAAAGCAGATATCGAGGCTGAAGTTCTACGTTGCCAAATCACAGTTTGATGTTCCGGAAGACATTAGGAAGAAGAAAGTGGACAAATTCGCCAAAAAATACTTGCTCTGGCAGGCCATATGCCAATGGTAAACCGAGTAAACCGTACATCACAACGGGTACCATCAACCGTGAAATTTACCGCACCGAGTGCCTCCAGGAGCGTCTGTTGCCCTTCATGCGGTCCCACGGAGGCGAGACATTATTTTAGCCGCACCTGGCATCATGCCATTACGTGCGATCGACGTTGGATTAGTGCAGAGACAATAACGTTGTTTTTGTACCAAAAACCGCCAACCCCACATATTCACCAGAAATTCGTCCGGTGGAAAGATTTTGGGCCATAATGAAGGCTTCGAAAATCGTCCAGGGTTTTAAAGAACGAGCTAGAATTGAAAAAAAATCGATGAAAGTGACCAGAAAGGTCGGCTCCACCATTGCACAAAATGTAATTAAGGGTCTTAAGGGAAAGGTGAAGGCTTTGAGCGATGCAAAGGAAATTGAATAAAGTATTTATGCCAAAACATAATCCATATGTATTAGTTCATTCCCTGAAAGTTTCAAGAAAATCCGACTTAAAATAATTTACTGGCGAACAGATTTGTCTGGTGCTTTTTTTTCGAGCACAGGCCTTAAGCTTGACTCGTCTTCCTTGTCCTTGACACAGTGTAAACAATTCACATTGAACCAGTTTGCTCAAATTGTTACTTACTAACTGTTTACTTTACTGACTACTTATAATACTTACTCACTTTGTTTAAAGATACAGGCGAATGTGTGTGTCCTCCTCGAAAATACTGTTTAGAACTTTTCATAATCCTTTTCCCATTTGATTCAAATATAATTGCAGTTCTTCTACAAGATTTCCTCGAGTAAGTCATCCAACATAATCGTGCTAGTGTTGGCTCAAATCATGGGCATGTACTTTTGCTCCTCGGTGCTGTTGATGCGAATGAACATGCCCGCTGAGTATCGGGTCATCATAACGGAGGTGCTGGGCGGCTTGCACTTCAACTTCTACCACCGATGGTTCGATGTCATCTTCCTGGTGAGTGCCCTGACGACCATAGTGATTCTCTATCTACTTCACAAGCCGCCGAACGTAGATACGAGTATGTAAATTTAACAATCAAGTCATTTTGACAAACGAATACTTCTGAGCTGTATATCTTCTATTCGTTCGTGTAGGTAGGTATGTAGGCAAACGCCAAACAAGCAATTATAATTTTAACCATTTAAGATATGTTAACATTGGCCATCCTTAGAATGACAAAATCACCTCCACTTTTTCCGTTACGTACTGCTTGTGATCTCTGTTGTATTGACATACTGAAAAAGAAATAAAAAACCTCAAAATGTGTATTTCAGAGCAAAATGTAATCAATCGTATGAAATGGTCTCGACTTGGTGTTTCGCCACAGGATGTAAATAATTTTTTTCTATGAGACGACACGTGAATTAAAAACTTAGCAACTCATGTAGACAAGCAGACGAAATATATACACGAAACTATTCACGCTACGCAATGTGGAGTGCAGTAGTCACGAATGAAAAAGTTTTCCCATTAGTGTTTGATGACTTCCTTCCCTCGATTAATGAAAGTGGTGTGAAATGTGTTGTCAGAACATAAGACTATCCAAAAGACTGATGTTGTTTTTCGTAACAAAGACTTGTCCTGAAAAAAGTTTTCCGAGGCCACCAGAACCAAACTTCCGGATTTTGTCCTTCATTCTTAAAATAACGATCTATTCAGAATTAGAGTTTTTTCTGGAACAAGAAAAAAAACGGTTACATTTGTTCATTTGCTTAGGTTCAAATGTCAACATAAAGCGTAAAGAAGATGATAAGAAACATTGACATGTAGAACAAAAAGTGGGAGGGTTGTAAATTCACAACAACTATTCTGAAATGGGTTTGCGGCTCAGAAAAAGAACCGATGTTTGGCGTTTTGTTTGTTTCAGAAAAAAAATATGCCAATGAAAAGGGCTGATCAACTAAAGAGAAGTAATTAGGGCACCTCACGGTAATGAATTAGTTTAGCTATTTCTGTACACTAAAAAATTGGGTAGGTTATATCAGGGATATAACTGCCATGTTCTCGTAGGATCGTGTTCTTGTGTATAATTATTATGGTATCATCTAATGAAAAGGAGGCTGTGTCTGTGCCTGACAACAAACCTGACGTTTGTTTTTTCAATGCAACTGAAAATTATTAAAAATAATAATGTAATATCTAATGTAGTATTTGAAATACGTTTTTCCTATCTCGTTAAGTGAGTTTTGGAAGTCAACCAAACCAATCGCGTTTTCTGATCGGTGAAAAAATCAGTGTTGATAAAAATAATGCTCGTTAGGTTCAAAAGCGTGGATTTTCAGGCAACATAACATTGACTGCCTATAATTTCCATGCGAAAATCAAACGATAACTCGTGACAACAAACGTAACCAGAAGAATGAACTGTCGATTGTCAAAATTCTTTGATATTCATTTCTGTAGACAGGTTCATTTTCAATATGAATTTCGATTTGTCAGAAATGAGATTCAATAAACCACAATGAATATCAATAAGCCGTCGGGATTGGATAATATGCAAGGGCAGCCAAGTCCAGGGTATTCTTGCTAGAATCTGTTCCTATGGAACGATGATGACGGCCCTAGTTGTTTCATGTTCGTATATGGATTCAAAATCACTCAAAAATACAAAAAAATCATCGCAAGAGATGATATTCAAATTTCGTCTAGTGAAATTCATGCTGACCGATTGATAATCAAAACAACAAAGACAGCAACCAAATAATCTTAAGAACTTCATAAGGTTCAACTTATGAACGATGCTTTGGAATTTCATAAGGCCAACTTATGATTGGATTTTGTTTCACATGACGTTGTTCTTATACGACTTGAAGCTTTCCTAATTTCAAGTGTGGATATATACTAGTGGGCAAGTCACTGGTCCCACAACCTCAACGTCCAAGGTACGAATTCAGGTTGCTCTATATTTTTATATTTTCAACACACATAAGATAAATGTATGAAATTTATACTGAATTCTTATAGCAAATAATCATAATGCAATCTTATGAATATCGAAAGATTATTTCGCTGAGTGTAGAGCTGGCTTCATTCATTGCAGCAAACAAAATTCAGTGGGCATAGAAGTGATAGTGGTAACCATGAAAACCGGGAATGTAAACATCATCATTACACTGGGATAAAATCATTTTCACTTCTCATGAATATTTTATGAAAATCCAAGGCACTGGAAAAAATAGTCGCGATCGTTGAATTTTATGATTTGGATTGTACGAATAATGTTCTTAAATATTGAAAAATGTAGTAGTGTTTGCGTTGAATGGTCGAAGAAGAATATTAATAAAAAATACGCAGAGAACAAAAAAAATGTCCTAGCTGCTGGGCGACATGGTGAGCGTGTTCGATCAGTGAAATCTAATGAACCGCTTCCAGCAAAGCCTGTTCGAGCTGATCGGACTGACGGCCATGAAATTCCCGGAATAAGTGAGCGATGTGCATCACCGTCATGTTCTGGACACTGTGATTTGTTTTGCCGAGGATCAACTGCTGGAGGAAAGCTCCCCTCCCTTGATCTCGCTGGCGGATACCGTGAAAGGATTGAGCTACTATCTGTATGTATATATGTACGTGTGCATGTGTGCGTAAGTATTTATGAATGAATGAAAGAATGAGCTTGAGATTCAATTGCGGACCGGCATCGGTAGGTCATACTCTCAGTAATTAAATTTAAATAAATTTTAATTACACATGAACTAAAGGGTGTCCACAGTTAAATTGCATCACTTTAAACTCGTCCTCAAAAACAAGGCTCTCGATTGTCATGAAATATTCAAGAAATAAAATACAATGTATAATCTTGGCTTAGGTATTTTATTTCACTGTATTTCTTTACCAAATCCAAAAGCTCGAACTTTCTTCTTAGTACCACGCATAAGCTTTTGTACAACGCTTGAACCGAAATTTTTTTCCGCTTTCAACCATGACTTCAACATCTCCCGTTCTGTAGTGACACCTTTAGGATGCTTACGAAGTTCGTGCTTCATTATAGCACAATGTTTTTTTCAATTGGCCACAACTCTAGAGAGTTTGGGGGATTAAGATTCTTCGGCACGAAAATGACACAATTTGTCTTGTACCACTCCAGAACATCCTTGGAGTAGTGACAAGAGACTAGGTTCGGTAGTGGCGAACCAGCCCAGGAGGCTGAAAGCCACTATAATAAAGAAATAAAAAAACGAAAAGGTGAGATACGTCGGTGACATATCTGCAAAGTCGACGTAGGACTGCTTGTTGACGTGGAGGAAATGTAATAGAATTAATGAGGAGGTATTGTGAAAGAACTAAATATTTACTATATTTTGTTCAGTCTAAAGACTCATCAAACCATCTGTTATTAGTTTTAGTAGCCCTGCGCTACAACATCAACTACCATCTGCCGAGCTTTCAGCTGCAGTCCATTGAAGCCACCGGAACCCGGCGGAATCGGAACGGAATTATTCTACAGGAAGACCTGGAAGAGGGACATTACACCGTCCTGGGCCCGGATACTCCCACCCGGTTGAGCCGATCCGGGGTCCATTCGACAATCGACGTCTTCCTCACCAACATTACTTAACATGTTTTATATTTTCCAATTCATTTGTCTTACATACTAATTTTAACATTTTAAGTGTTTCAGCCCATTGGGCTCTTCAGCTTTGTTTAATTTTAAATTTTCTGTGTTTGGTGTGTTTAGTGTGCTATGTGTTTTACATTAAATTTTCAGTTCAGCCCTTGGGGCATTGTTAGTTTTAAAATTTGATAACCTACCTAATCTACAACTAAAACTACAATTTGAAAATCCTAGGGGTGGGGAACCAGATTCCGGATGATCTGGTGATCCGATGTCAGGCAGCGATCGTCGAGCATTTTTATCTCGGCCAGACGGTGGACCTCAGATGTTCTTGTCCTCGGAGGGGTGTTCATTATCATCCTGAGGAACTTGTTTTGTACTCTCTGAAGTTTCAGGAGATGTGTTTTTGCACAACTCTCCCAGATTGGCATTGCATACTCGATGACCGGAAGTATGACTTGCTTGTAGACAGCAAGCTTATTTTTAAGGGATAATGTAGACCTTCTGTTGATCAATGGGTACAGTAGCTTCAACAGAACGTTACACTTTGTGACAGTTTTGTCAACCTGTTCCCTGAAGATAAGCTTGCTGTCTAGAGTGACACCAAGATAGACAGCTGATTTGGTCCATTCCACCGTTGTGTTGTTCAGGCTACAAAATCCATAAACTTTTGTTAGGAGATATTCGGAGGAACTGTGAGATCGGAGTTAAAACAAATGTCACCATTGATGATTAATAATTTATTATGGAACCAACGAAACGATAATACACCAGTTGTTAGAGATGATGTCAGTGTAGTGGTAAAATTTCATGTCTCATGAATAACAGTTGGTGCTGGTTTCAAAATGCACACACATTAACACAACATACGTCACAGTTGCAATGATTGCACAGCATAGGCAACATTTTCTGTTTGAATATGCGAAATCGATCAAATGTCAACCAGGATGATTTGGTTAAGCTTAGGTAGTAGGCGGTGCTTTTGGTTATCAGTGTTATGAAGTGAACGGTTGATATTTTATCCAAGAAATTCTAAAATTATAAATGGAGTCCGAAAATTATTATTCTTCCTCAGAGTAAGTACACAGCTTGGCTTGAAAGGGTGTCGCTTTCCAAAAAATCATGCAAATTTTTCAATATTTGTGTATATCTAGAAAAAATTGACAAACTATCGCTGTTTCTGATTTGGAAGGAGACTGAGGGCAACTCAATAGAAAAATGCGACGCTGTTGTTCAGAAAATTATATGTTTATATAACATTGACATCGATTTTATGCCAGACATTCGATCAGAAATCTCACAAATTGTGATACATCTGTGCAAATATTTCCGAAAAACTTTGGTTGAGACATAATCGAACGTTGACGCGTGTGTTCGATAAGCATGCTGAATATTTTGATCAGCTGTTTCAATTGCCTGATGGGCTTCTCTCAAAATTGCCATCTACATCCAAAGGGAATAAGCGAGTGTTCAGAAAGTGTTAAAAGGCAAAAAGTTTCCGAGTTGCTGGAAAATTATGAAGCAAGTGAGCTGTGTTACGCTGCTTAGATGAGTTTTCGTGGTTGTAACAGAAAATATGAAGCTTCGGTGGTTCGAGAGGCAACGTGCACTACTCTTTCTCGAGCGCAGAAAATAGTTTCTGTTCTCAAGGAAGCAGAACGGCCCAAAATTGTTCCATACTCGGCAGATGAAGCACTTGCAATGATTTTAGACGTAAACACGACTAAATCACAGTACAACAAAGTCAGAAAAGGTTCTGTAGCAAGAAAGGCTGACTTGTATCCAAGTTACTGCAAAGTTCAGAAAGCTAAACAAAATTGCTACCCGTGTAGCAGCGGAATTTCAGTAACCGAAACATCGATCGAAGTGAAGCTTCAGAATCTATTAGATCACACAGCAACGAGAATTAATATTGCGAATCAAGATAAACTAGGCAGTTTTTCTCATACTAAGTTACTCAACGTTACGATGACAGTCAAATGGGGATTCAGCTCGGGGCATTCCGAATATAAGCAGCTATTTAGTTCTGATGATGGATCCAGAACGGACTCAAGCATCTTCGTAACATCCATTGTTCCGATCAATGTTCGGTCTGATGGAAAGTTCATCTTTCAGAATCCTCGGTCGTCTTCAACCCGGTATTGTCTCGTCCGCTCCGTATTCAGATGATAAATGAAACTGCAGGAAAAAGATTATGTCGACCGTCATATCAGCAGACCTGCCGAGCTTGCCGCGACCATCTGAGCATTCCTGGGTACCGCCAGCTGATGCTGTGTACCGCCGGCTACTGCCGACAATGCTGGGCACCGAGCGATGCTGCTGGGTGCGAGCGATGCACCTGGTGCCATCGCCCACCGGGAGATCCGCGCAGCTCCAATGCTGCCGAACGAATGAGGCATATTCGTTCGGAAATGTGTCTTTATGATGGCATCGGGTACCATTGCATGAACAAAAGGGGTATCAACTAAAGCAATGTGAATCAAATTCATTAAAAGGAGGGAATCAGATGTTCGCCAAACACTAGCGTGAAACAGAATCTTCCTCTCGAGAACAAAGAATAAGAAGAAGAAGACGATGGGAGACGTCTCTTGCTTAGATTTGAAAACTGTGCTAGGAAATTTGGTTAATTTACTCTGCGAATCGAAATTATAAGACATCACCTTACATTTACGTTATTTTTAATAAGTTAATGTTGAAAATCAATTAACTTGATTACTAAAACTCATACGTAGAATTATTTCCAATCGATTGGTGCAAACGATATGAAAATCGTTTATGCAATGACTCAGTTATTATCGCTCAAAATCTCCATAACGACCCGTAACGCGGTCGATTTCAGAAATTTTAGAACGGCGCCCCAGTATAGAAATGAAAGACGTAGTCCTACGTCAAAAAAAAAAGACTAGGTTCGGCCAAAAAACTGTAGGAACGTTGTGTGTTTTGAGAAACGGAAGCAGTCGTTTTTTCAGGCATTCATTCCTGTATACTTGACCATTTACAGTTGAAGTTGTCACGAATGGCTTGCTCTGTTTACCACACGAACAAATCCGCTGCCAAAGCATGAATTTCTTGGGAAACTTCACACACTGGTTGCCGGGAATTTGTTTAAAGTCCGCTTTTACGTTTGTTCCATCGTCCATGGTGCAGCAGTGTGGTTTCGTCAACATTTGTGTGTACATCTTGCGCGCACGTGTTTCAGCTGTCCTATTATGTTTTTCATTGCGGTTTGGAGCTTCCTGAACTTTGAATAAACGGGGCCAGGCTGGTTAAATGTTGGGTTTGCGTTTATAGGCAGCAACCACTTGCTTGTGATCCTACACACAGTACGGAACACTTTTTCTACCACTCACCTTCTTCCGATCGACAGTTAAACGTTCTCCGAAAAGTTTTATGACACGAGACACTGTAGACTGGTGAATTTTCAGCATCTTTCCGATGGCTCGGTGCGAAAGAAGTGGGTTGTCGAGGTACGTGTGCAAAATTTTCTCGCGCACTTGCTGTTCCTTGGATTCCATTTTTAAAACTAAGATAATGAAATGAAACTCACGCAGTGTAAACAATACACGCTGAGATTATTTTACACAAAATTCCGTTGAAATCAACCCTAGGGGTGAAATGTTACAGATTCTTGAAAGTTATGCAATTTAACTATGGACACTGTTGCCTTTCTGAATGTGATTCTCGAACAGCTCTGCCCCTGCTGCTCCGGCGGCACTGAATGGAAGTGACAGGGCAACCGCCTGTCACTACTCGTGAGTAAAAACAAAACGAGAAAACGAAGTGAATTAGAACGAGTTGCGAAAAATTATAAAATTAATTACCCTAAATTAAACCGGCCTTAAAATCTAGTTAACTTCTCCTAATCTAAAGGTTATTTGTAAATCCTATTATACTAAGTTAAAATTAAACATATACTTTATTATTATTTTCCAAAACTATAGCTGTTTGTGACTGAATTGC
>JASCZW010003319.1:0-50178 GCA_034211315.2 Aedes japonicus | reverse complement strand
GCATTGTGGTGCTGGATTACGATGATAAAATTTAAAGTCATTTTCCGGTCTTAGCTTGAATGAAATTGGTGATTCTTTAATTTGATATCTGAACATTTAATTTCAAGCTGCTACATCAACGATAGCGCCGTGCAATTACAATCAACAAATCCACCTGAACTCACAAAGCTCAAACGCCTTCGTATAGTAATCACTTCCACGCTGACGAGACATCGTGTACCTCACCTTCTTCCAGAAATTGCTTATTTTGGTGCTTCGTTCGCCAGTTTCTCACCATACCAACTCTTATAATTACCCCAGGCTACCGTATCCATGTGGTCTTTGAAGTTAACAAGCAGGCAAAACGTCTTCTGCCGCTACTCTCGCTGGCTTTGCTGGCTTTGTAGCCACCATCTGGCGGAGTGAGGAGGTGCGATCGTTGTTGTTGGATAGAAACCGATCTTTGCGTTTTCGGATTGCTTGCAGGCAACAGACGCACATTTTCGTTTATGGAACTGCGTTTTTGGAGAGAGGGTGGCATGTGTGATTCGTTGCGGTTCACTGCATTATCTTACCAAATAATATCAACCGAAAGTATTGCCTGGTACTTCAATGTTGATGACGATTGCTTATTACGCTGGAAAAGCGGTGCAAGTAAGTGAAGAAGCGGTAGAAGTAATAAATAAAACTCAGTTCCATGTGATATTAATGCGCTACAGGACAAAATCAGTTATTGTACATTATTCAAAAAAGTTTATCCACTCCACCAAAGCTCCCCCTATCCGATTCCCCGCCCCCCACCAACAAATTCACTTTTTTTTTTGTTTTTCTGATGAAAAGCAGTTTATTGCAGTTTGATGAGTGTTCCTACATGATTTATCAATTTATGTTCAAGGCCTGTACTAGAAAAAACATGCACCAGACAAAAGTGTTCGCCAAGAATTTATTTTAAGTCGGAGTTTCTTGAAACTTTCAGGGAATGAACTTATACATATGTACTTCAATTGTTATGTTTTGTATTCTCCATGCGTGGAGTAACCATTATGAGGTCGAGTGATCGCTGAGTGATCTCAGACGTTGTGAATCAAAACAAACCCAAAAAAGGAGATAGTTCCTCTCCCATGTGCACATCAAAACAGAGGGCACACAATATATCGCTAGAATAAGCCATCAGTGGTACATGATAGGGATGGGCAAAATGGCTCAGTTTAATGAATGGCTCAGAACCGCTCCGCTCACTAAACTGAACCAGCTTATTTGAGTCATTCACTCGCTCATTTCGAACTTTTGGGTTTTTGCTCTAAAATGGAAAATAAATTTCAACACAGTTTTTTGGATTTAATTCAGGATTTATTTCAACAAAACTAATGTACTTTTTTTTTTCCTTGATTATCGAGATTTTCAGTTCTGGGCTGGTTCATCTCCCGTCGTAGTCACTCAAATACCTTTTTGGGTATTTTCGTTACTTGTCCGGGGGTGAGATTTGAACTCGTGACTTTAGCGTGAGAGGTATGGATGTTAACCAATACGCCGGGGTCGCCCCCCGCACTAATGTACTGGATTGAGGCTTGCAAGGGTCAAGTGATTGACATTTACAAACGTTATTTCCGATACATGTTTTGATGTTATTCTGCTCCGTCTATCTGTTATCACCTGCCTCGCCTTAGAAAATACACGCTCCATGGAACCGGGGATGCCACATATACGGATTTATCTGTAATCATACAGATTTTTGCAGTTTTGGATACAGAATTCTTAGTATCCTCCATTTAATTCCAACTACCTTTGCTTATCTTCGACAGATGTGCGTATTTCGTCTACAATGTGCAGACTTCTTCAGCTGTCTGTACAAATAACTCTGACTTAGTTATTAGTACTGAGACACTGAAGAAGTCTGCACATTGTAGATGAATTACGCGTATCTGTCGAAAGATAAGCAAAGGTAGCTGGAATTAAATGGAAGATACTAATTTTTCTTCTAATTTCTAGTTACAGGTATTCCACTAAACAGCTAAAACCCTCTAGGATACAAAATTCTGTTAATACAGATTACAGATTTTTAGAACAAATACAGATTTTACAGATTTTTGAAAAATCCTCTATTTCGTCGCATTTTATGATTATGTTTAGATAACCATTTTTGGAAATCTCATTGTGCTGCCTACAGAATATGTCAGATAATAATGGACATATCGGAAGGATGGCCGTTTCGAAGGCATCAAGCAAATTAATCTTGGTGGGCAGCATCCATTTCAATTCTGTATTCAAACTTCATAAACATCGGTTAAGTCACCTTCGGTGGATAGCATCAATCTATACAATGTTTGGGTTTTGTATGTCTAGTACACTTTGGCTATTATTATCAATTCTACTGAATAACTTTATAAAACCACTAGAAATTGTGCAAACGCAGGTTCTTAATGATGACATGGGGATGGACAATTTTCAGTAGTCAATCCAAGCACCCCCGGTGGACAGCATCCATCTCAATAATTAACTGGTATGGGCTACTTCTTTTCATGTCCATACTTTGATTCTAAGGTTTGATATCAGACAGTTTTATTGCATCGATTGCATACGGTAGCTTTTGTTTAATATGAACAACAACAAGAACAAGCATAATATTTATATATTGACCGTTCTCATTAATATCTTGATTTGGTGAGCAATGCACAAATTGAACTTATATTCTTCATGAACTTTTATTTCTACCTATTTCAGCTCACCAAATGAAATACAATCTGATCTTCGTGTGCTGTGCACTCTAAACCCAAGTTATATTGAAAGTATTTGCAAAATATTGTTGTACTTTTATGTTGAATATTTACTTACATAGCTGCAAACTTGGAATAATACACAGATTTTCGGAAATTTTTTGTTCTGGTGCAATAAAAAAATATCAGTTTGATTAGAACAATAAAAACCAACGAACTGATTTGAATAATGATTTATTTTGCATCAAGCGGAGTACTGCGTTATTTGAAATATTTTTAAGAATTTAATCGATTGGAAATGTCTTTATCTACCATAAGAAAATATTTGGATGATTTACCACCGAGTGTTGTTTTCAGCGTTTACTATGAGATTTTCGTCCTGGAAGGAATTGGAGAAAACTTTAATCGACGAGTGGTATAAAATACCACTGGATGTCATTCAAACCCTCTACAACTCTATCCCCAAGGGGATTGAAGCCGTCCTGGAAGCGGAAAGATGACCAACTCGCTACTAATAAAACCCACCCTTCCCTATACACAATTGAATTATTGCTAGCTTATCCGAACCAAAGCTAAATAAATTGATTTTCAGAGATATCAGGAAGCTAGATCACGCTAGCCAGTGAATCTTATAGTCCATATTATGTGGTTAAATCGTAATTGATCCTTACTACAGATTCCCCCAAAAATGTTCCGGGAGTGGCCAATATAGCCAATGGCTTTCTCAAGTCTATCTAAATCATAATTATGAAAAACCATGAAGATAGAGTGGCCGCACGGAATTTCTCGGAGTAAAATCGTAAATGGCCTCTACTACAGGTTTCCCCGGGGACATTCCGGTGGTTCCAAGAGTGGCCAATGTATGCAATGGCCTTTTGAAGTTTATCAATATCATATTTATGAAAAATCATGAAGATAGAGCGGCCGCACGGCATGTTTTGGAATAAATGCCTAACTGGTCGCTACTATAAGTTCCGGGGACGTTCCGGTGGTTCCGAGAGTGGCCAATATGGCCAAGGATCCACTTTTATTTTATAATGAAGTTTGTGATGAAAAACTATGAAGAAAGAGCTGTCACATGGCGTTTTTTGAGTAAAATGAAGAGGTAACCGCATCCAAGACCCTTCATCAGAATCTGTTTTTCTATCTCACCATATCTCGGTCAATTTAAGGCCGATTCCTGAAATAAACTTTTCATTCGCCTAAAAAATATGTTGTCTTTACGTGTGTTTGCTGAAAAAATTGTTTGGCAACGGCATCTTGTACAAAATCTCAACACAAACCCTCATCACCGGGAACCAAAATATAAAACTATATTAATTTTCTAGTCAAATGCTTCTTGTCTTAATTAAACCGGATAATATTTCATGAATTAAGAGCACTACAAAGTTGATCGGAAATTTACCTGACCTGATCATATTGTAAGTATAAAGTCTCCCTTGACTCAGCCTAATATGCAACGATCGATTACATTTTTTATTATAACTCATAAAGTATTTGGGCTGTAAGCGGTATTGAACTAGTGGTACACTTGCTTAGATAAGTTTAATGAGCTATCTGGTAGTTAAGACTCATTTTATAAAGTCAGAAACTTTTGAGGGATATGGATGTAATGTCGGTCTATAAGCACCAAATTGGGTCTATTCATGGGTGCAACTTTATCCCACTTGATAGATAGCTGATTAAATGTAGTCTACGTACGTATTTTTTCTTATTTTCTGATTTAAGGCCAACTGTATTCGTTTGCCCAACACAACATTTCATAAATCAACTAAATCAAACTGCTACGAAACACTTAAGTGATTTTCATGATTTAGTGGTCATTTGATAATCAAAACATTATTATTCACTTTACACAGATTTTGTTCTTTAAGTTTGTGTTTAGATAAAGCATATGAAAACTAACAATCGAAACTCAGACATTTTAATTATTTTATTTTTTTTCCAATAACAACATTTTCACTACGCTGCTATTCATACAACATGCCATAGTTGGAAACATAGAATAAAATATGTTTCTAATAAATATTGAGTCTACAGTTTTCTCGACAAATCATTGTTATTATGCCTATGTAAACAGTCAATTTATAACATGTGACTATTTTCTGTGCATATTGGCTTTTTAGGTTCAATTTAGCCAAATTTAGATAGATCAAAGATGATGTAGATAATGTTCAGCTTACCCAGTGAAGTCATGATGTTTAAAAAGTGAAGGCAATCGAAAACTGCGTGGAAGTGAACACCTAAAAATTGGTTAATAATGTCTCAATTGCTTCGAAATAAATCGGTCATCTTGATAGAAACACGATTTTGTTGATTAACGCCAAATTAATGAAATATTTGGTACATATGCTGATTAAAGGAGCTATGCTAACATTACATCCCGTAACCCTATTTGGTTTAACCAGTTCAACCAGTGAACGGGAACCAAAAAATAGTAAAATATATGATACAGATTTTTTTTACAAATTTTTAACAGTCGGACACAGATAAAAAAGATTTTTGGATGTAAAAATACAGATTGACCATGAAAAAAATTTGGCAACACTGCATGGAACTGATGTCGCAGGAATACCCAGCCGGGCCAGCATAATCCGATACAGATTAGGATAAAGCAACTTTCTGACTTCCCACCATACCAAAGGATCCTCTGCTCTGGATAAGTATGATTCGGCTAGATACGATTTCCAAAACGCAAGTTGATGTTGAATCCTGATTTATCTGGAGCTTGTTTATGGTTTGATCAAACTGTTCCCAAATAGATGACTTGATACTTGAAGACTGGGGATTGATTGGATGTTGTTGATCAGAAGTTTCGGTGAACGTTCGCATTTCGTCCGCTAGTGTTTGATACGCTGTGTCAAAGTTTTTTTCGTCTCTAAATCCCTGCTTCTTGAAACGCGGATCAAGGAAAATTGCCAGCGCGATTAATTCGTTCGACTCTCTGTTCCCGAATCTTTTGGCGAGACCTTCATCAAGCTCGTGAACTAGCTTGTCGATGGAAGCGACCCAGCGGCATGCAGTTCCATATGTTGGCTCAAAAGCTTTTTGAAAGAGACACAGATTTTTCTGATGAAATTTCGTCTGTGACGTCGTCGAATACCTCGAGTACATTGCAGCTTTTCTAAATAATCTCCCAATCCTTATCGTTCAATGTGCAGCGTTTGGAATCCAGTATTGCCAATGTTGAAATGATAGCCTCTTTGTTGACTTTCAAAGATTTCAACATGTCCCACGTGGAGTTCCACCTGGTTGGACAATCTTGCGAGAGCCTATAAGGTGCCATTTCAAGCTTAAGCTGCATTTGTTTCAATGTTGCAGACACATGACTGCTTTTCTTGAAATACTGCACGATTGCCTTTTTCCTTATCAACAACTGGCTTAATTGAATTTGAAATGGCATATTGTACGACCAAGTTCAGCGAGTGTGCAAAATATCCAAAATGCGGTAGTTTCAAGACTGATGCAGCTGACTTCATGTTCGAGGCGTTATCTGTGACAATAGCAATAACTCGGTTTTCAATTTTGAATTTTCGAAGCACGTCGGCGACTCATGATGCAATATTTTCACCAGTGTGCCTCGGTGAAAACTCCGAGCACTCCAACAAAAACGATTAAAAGATTGTGTTTTTTGTAGTATCTAACGTTAGTCCTGCTTTTCCAACCATCACAGGTTAAACAAATGGCAGGAGCTTCAATCACCTCAGCTTCTACACAACAGTCCATTGGAAAGCGTTTTCCTGCTCGGAAGGGTATAGGACTAATTGAGAAGATGAACAAACTTCCTAAATTCCGGGTCCTCAACAATCGAGAAGGATGATATCCTTCACATGATTGTTTTCGATAGCTTGCTTGTCAATGAGTCTGCTTTTCTGAACTGGCAAAGGTTTGAGTATGTCAACAAACTGTTCCATTGAGACTTGTGGAATAGATATGGACAAAGAGACTGATGTGCTAAACACAGCAGTATCGAGTTTTGTTTTAGATTTTTGGCTCTCACTGTTTTCATTTGTAGCAAACGGTGTCAGTTGTATATCACCTGATGCTTCAGCGGTTTTTGCTACAGCAGCTGAAAACTCTGTTTTCCCTGCTGATGGTTCTCCTCTGTTGGGCGGGACTCCCGGATGTTTCGCAGTCAAATGCCGCTTCATGTTTCCCGTTGACCCAGGTGCCATCGAGATTGCAGCTTTAAAATACCGGCACATTCCTTTCCCTTCAGATCTGGGAAAATGGTACCAGATCTCGCTGGTAATTCTTTTCTGGGGCGCCATTTGTGTCTATACTAACATAAAAGAATTATTATCGCAGTCCAAAGAATATGTGCAGTACATTACTGTACTCTTGATGGAGTAATGATGAAAACGATTCGTACCAAGCCGTCCACGAATTTTGAATGACGTAAAGAACGATATGAATGAACGTTTATCGAAAATATAGTGAATCAACTTGAGACACTGGAATTGTCAGTGGCATTATATTCATGAGAGAAGTACAGGTCTCATCCAAATTACGCGGTGGCTGATCACTAACATGCTTAATAGTTTAATAGTTGTTAATCGTTTATTTCAAGAACTTTACCCTAGTAGCACACATGTTGCCATTCGGTTGAGATAACATAAATATGACTTGCTAAGTCATATTCAAGTTCTTACAACTAATTATGATCGTAGTGTGCTACTTGGGTATTGTCTATTTATACACCCAGTGGGTGCCACCGCAAAACGCTTAAAATGATGCTATATCAATAGATTTGTAGAAGATTTTTTTTCAATTGTATGATGAAATGTTCAATCGCAGTATTTGAAAGTGCACTGTAACCCTAATGTCAATCAGAATTCATTCATTGAATATCAATCCTGCCGCGGTTCATTAGTTCAAACCAGGGGCCTGGCAACCCTATCCTTGTTACTAGCGTTTGACAATTTGCAACATATCACGGGCCTTATTTGAATAAGGCCCGTCTGACGTTTGTTCCTACGGGCACGAGTGGCAGTATTAATTACAAATAATGAATCTTTTGATGTTTGGATGTTAGAGATGTTGGCTAAAGCAAAATGAATTCTCGCCAGCTCCTTGGTTCAAACAGTCATCATTACGAAACGAACACACTCTCAGAGATCCCATTGGCTATTTCTGGATCAAAAATAGAAAAGGGCCCATCAACATTTGTAAACAAACACTTCTGAGCCCCTTTTCTCGCAAGCCGTTAGGCAAACCTGCTGAATCGTCGTGTAGAAACTTTCCCACATCGCATGATGGTATTGGTTTCGTGGGTAGCCTACGCTTTGCGAGGAAATAAAGCTCAGAGTGTTTGTTTACAAATGTTGATAGGCCCTTTTCTATTGTTGATCCAGATTTTCGTTCGAGAACGCCCAACAGCAGCTGTAGGTCTTGTTGCTGACGCGCGCATTTTTCCGCTTTGTTTGTTATGCTGTAGATCTCAGTCTCGCTCCCGCTCTCGCTCTCTATCGTGATTAAGCCGTTGTCGTGCGGTGATGCTTGTGTTGCGCTTGCACCACCGTTCATTCAGTTGCTAGCTCACACGGTCGTTCGCTCTTTAACTCCACTCCAGCTTCAGTTTAGATTGGCAAAGGCGCTCCGCTCTGATCGGTTAGCGCTTCTTTTACCTTATCGGCTCGGTTCGCTCACTTTATAGCTGGCTCGTTCATTCACTGAACTAATTTCCCGCTCAATAACCCAGTCAGTTACCACCAGAGTTGGTAAATCTCACGACCATCAAACGACAATGGAAAATATAGGCCATCTCACTGTCACGAGAAGGACCGAACTATCATGAGCTTTCTTCTCATTCTTAAATCATCATGCAGTCATGAGCTTGTTTATCATACGATTTTGTTTTACAAATTTTTAACTAGTCTACTTGACATTAACCTAGCAATAATATATAATCGACAGAGTGGACGTTTTATTTAAAATTTTGTGATGATACTTATATTAATATATTTTCTTATAATAGCGATTGCGAAAACACTGTCACATGCTGTCATAACGAAAAATTCGATGAGATTTAGGAGAAAATCCCCGTCATCGTTTTCTCGCCCGATGATATGTTCAGACGTAGTTCGGTAAAATTCGTACGTCATTTTTCATTGAAAATGACATTTGCCAGCCCTGGTTCCCAGAAGGAAGAAATGCAATGAGGTGTGTGACTGAACCCCCGCTCTTTAAAATTGAGCGGCTAAACGCTCATTCACTCTGAGGAACCGGATCACCCGCTCAGTTCATGAGTGGATTGCCCTTGCCTAGTACATGAGCGCCTTCCAAACGTCATCTTTTGCCTGTTGAGGTGGTGGATTTATCCGTGCCTCGACCTACCCCGCAGTAGGATGTTAGGCAAAATATGACGTCCTTGGTTCGAGTACCACTGGACCCATGCCCTTTCGCTCAATTTTTCAAACATCTGTTCGATTTCCAACCTGCCGTACACTGACGGAACTTTCAACACTTTCTCTTCATATCTTTCATTCTAGCAAAAAACATTACTGGCCACTCTCGATGCCTCATGGTGATGAGCTAACATGTCCTTCTACATCATTATACAAATGGATTACGTTTCGGCATAATTACTTTATTCAATTTTCTTTCCATCGCTGAAACCCCGCACCATTCCCTTAAGACCCCTCATTACATTTTGTGGAATTGTGGAGACGACCTTTTTGGTCACTTTCATCCATTCTTTTTACAACTCCAGCTCGTTCTTAAACACCTGGACGATTTTCGAGCTTTGGCCTTCATTATGGCCCAAAATCTTTCCACCGGACGAATCTCTGGTGAATTTGGGGGGTTGGCGGTTTTTGGTACAAAAACAAAGTTATTGTCTCTGTACCAATCCAACGATTTTACCACCCGAGACACAGTTGTATTGGGTATTCCCAGTTGTCTTCCGATCCATCTCATGGTCGCAGTTGGATTTGCCATGACGGCGCGCAAAATTCTCCGGCGATTTTCTTCTTGTTTCGATAACGTCTCAATAACCACATGATGATTGTTATAAAATTTTGCACATGTAAACATATTAGTTATACCTAGATTTTCATTAATTTTTACCCACGGATAAAAAAGTTGCACATGGATACAAATTGTGCATTTTTTTCGAGTACAGGCCTTACGTGATAACCATACGACTCACTATGCATATGTGAGTGTTACTGCAAGAGTATAGAACCGCAAAAGTTTTCTCTGAAGAACCCTAAATAACTACGATTGGTTGAATGTAAGCGCAGTTGCCAAAAATACCAATGTTAATGACTGAATTCCGGGAGATTTGCGCTCATACAAATCGATCGATCGTGTTGAAACTGAAGACGAAACCGTGAATTATCCAGTGTAATTCCTAAACTCTTTAGATTTTCCTGGCATGCCGCTGCATCATTTGCGCCTCAAAGTTTCATCTGACATTATTATGCTTCGCAATCTTCATGCGCCGAAACTGTGTAATGGCACCCAACTGATTGTGACACAGGTATCGAACACTATGATAGCAGCAAGAATTTTGAAAGGGGCTTACAAGGGGGCAGAATGTTTAATTCCGCGAGTTCCCTTGAGTTCCAACGATTTGCCATTTCAGTTCAAACGGATTCAGTTTCTAGTGAAACTTGCATTTGCGATGACAACCAAAAAGTCACAAGGAAAGTCGCTGGAAGAGTGTGGCATAAATCTTTAAATGCCATGTTTTCTCCCGCTCACCTATACGTGGCGTATTCATGAGTTGAAAACCCATATTCTCTATACATTTAAAGGTTGTACGGAAACAAGGGACGGAAGCTGGTAATGGTCCATTCAACGGTGTCTCGTGTTTCAAATCGGTACCACGATTTTTTGACCATCCATCGGAAAGAAAAAAAAGTGGCAAAAATTGATCTCTGTATAGTGTTAAGGATCATGATGCGGGTACTTCAAGCTTTCAAGGGGAATCCCAACAGTTCCATTCGAGATGTTGCGAAGAAAACGTCAAGGAACACACACTTACAAAGTCCAAAAGGCGCCTAATCACCGTGAACGGCAGAATACGGTAGCTAAAACACGTGCACGGAAGCTCTACACCCAGATGTTGACGAAACCTCATTGCCTCGTTATGTATGATGAGACGTATGTAAAAGCAGACTTCCGGCAGCTTCCGGCGCTCCAGTTTTTCACTGCTCATCATAAATTCGATGTCCCTGAGAACGTTAGAAAGCAGAAGATGTCAAAGTTTGCCAAAAAATATATGATTTGGCAAGCAATTTGCTCGTGTGGAAAGCGGAGCACCCCATTCGTGACTACTGGAACGGTCAATGGGCAGGTGTACCTAAAGGAATGCCTCCAAAAGCGTCTACTTCCTTTCACGATAGTCCTACGATTTTCTGGCCGGATTTAGCCCTCGTGCCATTACTCGAAAGAGTTTTTGAGTGTACTAGGTTTAAAGAGGTCAATTTCGCTCCGAAGCATCTCAACCCCCCGAACGCACCGGAACTGCATTCAATAGAAAAGTACTGGGCACTTTGGAAGCATCCTAAGGAAATCGGAAGAAGATATGAGTAAAAAATGGATTACCACGCAAAAAAAAAGTTGGTGTAAATGTTGCTCAGGACCTCATGAGTAGTGCAAAGAAGAAGGTTCTTCCATTTGGATTTGGAATTGAAACTGAATAAAACAAACATGAGAAAATATTTATTACATGTTTTATTTTACTCCCTGAAAGTTTGAAGGTGAATGGTTGAACGGGCCGAATTTCAAAATTTTGCCGAATATTTGTGTGTGTCGCAATTTGATTCCGTACACCCTTTACAACAGCTGAATTGGGAAGACGATTCGAAACTTGTGGACGTCGATGCGTCTTGGCTCTTGGCTTGGGGAAAATTATCCCTAGTGAAAGCAGTGATAGTTTGCTTGAGGAGCGCGAAGGAGGTTCTTTTAATTTCGAGGGGTTGGCCTCAAAATTTGGTATAGAGAATTAAATGTTGATATTTCAGTCTCATTTTGAAAAATAGTAAACCGAAAAAAAAACAATCATTTAAGTTGGAAAAGCATTGTTATTGACTCAGCCTGTTTGGCGTAATTTTTTACTCTATATTTTGTTATATTTTGATTGTTTATATTTAATAGTATGCATTGTTTGTTAGACTTTAAATAAAAATAAAATAAAATAAATATATGTTGTTTTGAGGAGAAGTTACTTTGTCTATCAAGCATAAATGTAACCGCATGCCAGTCCCATTCTATTTGTTCAACATTATCGCACTGACGCGGCATGCTTTGTCATGGGGTTCGTTCAAATATTACGTAAGACATTTTCCGACCATTTTAGCTCTCCCTTCACCATGTAAATGTATATTCATAAGATATGTTCAACACCCATCCCTTCCCATGTAACGTGGCCAAAAATGTATAATTATAAATTTTGAACATAAAAAGACGAAAAAGGTTCCTCCCGTTTACGTATTGTTTAATATTTGAACGACTCGAACCAGTTGAAAACTGCTGTTCTAAGCTTGTGTTTCATGGAGATTTCACATTTCTTTACGAAATCAAAATGTCCTAGAGCTAATCAAGAGTTATTTTGCTGATAGTGATGGAAGTTCCATCGATGAACATTGTGGATTTGATGAGAAGACAAGAGCCGGCAAGTTATTTCTATCTAAAATCGTGAAAATATACAAGGATTTTTGTCGAATTTCTTCTTTATTGTCGGATGAGAAAGAAAAGGATCATGGATATTCGATAATGTGAGCCAATTCTTGTTTTCAAATGCAGATCAGCTTATAAAGCACTCTGGCGATGATGCAACAGTTCTTGTTCCATAAAAGCGGAAATATTCGTGTCAGTGGATAATGATCTTCAAGATGATGCAGCTTTAGATGCACCATTTTCAAATGGGGATCAAGAGTTGTTCCAAGATGCATCGAATGATGTTTCACGTTTAATACTTCTTTTTTCCTTAGCTTTTTTTGCCACAGAGACGGAACTAATGAGCACCGGAACAAGTGCTGAAAAACGTAGCTCCGTCTGAGCGCACATCACTAAGTATAATCCGTGAATTTCACATTATCGTCGTGATCATGCTCCAAATTTGTTGTGTTTGCCATCGGACTTGTCCGGCCAGGTAATGCACCGATGTTGACGTATGCTACCAGTTTTATTGTCGTATTATGAAAGATATGAATATTTCAACAATCAAACTGGGAAAAGGGGAATGTGAGACTTGCAGAATGCAGCATA
Source organism: Aedes japonicus (assembly GCA_034211315.2). NCBI lineage: Eukaryota > Metazoa > Arthropoda > Insecta > Diptera > Culicidae > Aedes > Aedes japonicus. The sequence continues at coordinate 37,267 of JASCZW010003319.1, read as the reverse complement.
AAATAACATCAGGACATTTCAAAGAGAATCCACCACGAAACAGTACTTGTAGTATGTGCAAGCAATACCCAGAGCACCTTATGTTAAGCAAAGCAGTTCGTTTGTAATATCGGGGGATTCCGTTAAGCCTGGACATTTGGTACTAGCCAGAGATCGAAATTCTCACTCAGCTGGGTGAAAACCATGCTCTCTCAAGCAGGTTGTCGATGAGTAGCGAACCGTTCAAATTTTCATCTCTCCTTTTCCGATAATTCATTATCCTCTCTCTGGCATATGCGAAAATGTCTCTCTCCACAATTCATCGAACATATTTTTTCATGTCACAGTTTTCACTGAAAACATGCTTAGATCGTATACGAGGAGCAAAAACTGAAAATAAGGAAAATTCGGTGCACACTGGTACCGCCATGGATCATCATTATCGAATTATAATGTCAGAATAAAACAAGCATGAAGACGGGTGCTTTTTCAGGCGTCAAAAAGTAAGTGAAAAATAATTATCGGCATCTAGGATTCACTGAAAAAGAAACGATTTATCAGTTGCTCATGCTCTCCGAAAATTATAAATCGCCGTTGCTTTTCTCGCGAAAACTGCTACAAGCTTAGAATAGTCTCTTGTTTCTCACATTCTCATTTGTTTCTCCAAACGGGTGAAAAGGACGTTTCTCTTCTCAAGTAGGCAAAAATTTCGGTCTCTGGTACTAGCGGTTGACCTACAGAAGGTAGGTTTTAAAAATCATCCTTGTATGAATTTGCAGTAAAGTAAAAAAAGTTTAGCTTCACAGGACATGCAGCTACCTCGTTTGGATGGGTTGAAATCGATCATCTTCTAACAGCGGCTCATTGCTTTCAATGAGACAATTGCTCCCGTAGGCTAGTACACACGGTCCATGCCAGTTATTGCGTGTCTATGAAATGAATCGGTGAGTGATCGTTCCTCCAACGACATAGGTGGATGTTTTCATCAGGTCATAACTAGATTCGGAGACGTCGAACATCTTGCTATATGGTTGAACAACTGTGCAGCCCAAAATAGAAACTGGAATCTTTTCCTTCATCTGATACTTCTGGTTAACTCAGAAAATGTTCAGTTGAAGGAATTGATGCTGATTTTTTTTAACCTTAGCACACTTTTCTCGCTGCCGACAGTTTTCGCATTGAAGGAGCAGTGCGACTACCACCAATGACCCACCCCGATTTCCAAACAACGCTAACGCGGAAGAAAATGTCGAGGTATTGGAAACGTTTTCAACAGATCTCAATATGTGCTCAACAAAATTAAACTTCGACTTTATATCAACAAATTCCGATATATTATCGTGAAAAAAGGATCACTATTTCTTCACAACATTAACTCTGTAGAAGATGAGGACTTGAAGTGCTGCAAATTATTTACAACCAAACAAGAACAGCAAATTTCAGCCGACGACTTTGATCTGAAAGGTCAATTGAAAAAAAAAGAACCACCCTCGAGGCATTGGCACTGACAGGAATAACCAATTAACTTAGACTCATATTTAACATTGGTGGAGGAAGACAAGAAGAGATCTTTGATTGAACTGTATAAAACTGGACAAACGGGAGACTGATTGGTAGAATAGATTTTTATTCCAATATTATTCCTGTTGTGATTTGTATTATTACCTTTCACTTCATTTACATGTAACATTTACATTTTTTGTTTCATTTATTATTTCGTTATGTCTCTTAGAAGGAATTAACATTCGAAAAAGACAACCCTAATTGTAAAAGGTGCCAAATTCTCTTATTTTATAGCCACTTCAAAAACGGGACACATATACGGTTACTTTCGAGATGAGACAAACCGACCTGATATTTGTTTCATTTTTTTTTAGAAAATCTGTAAGTTAATATGAAAAGCAAATAGGATAACCAAGAGGAAGAATTTAATGATCGAGGCTGTTAGACGGGAAAATGGCTGTTAAAAAGATTCGAGTAATGAGGACTAGCAACTGGAGTCATGTGTGTGTGTGTGTGTGTGTGTGTGTGTGTGTGCGCGCGTGTGTGCGCGTGTGTGCGCGTGTGTGTGTGTGTGTGTGTGTGTGTGTGTGTGTGTGTGTGTGTGTGTGTGTGTGTGTGTGTGTGTGTGTGCGTGTGTGTGTGTGTGTGTGTGTGTGTGTGTGCGTGTGTGTGTGTGTGTGTGTGTGTATTCAATCCAACGCCCACCGTCCGCCAGTGTTTTTATGGAAGAAAAACGTTTGCAGTTGATTGAACTGTAGTCGTTACGACAAACATTTTTGGCAGGAGTTGGAAGGTGATAGCTCTGTTTAGTTCTAGTGACCCATTTCAGAATGCCTGGTTACTCACGTCCATTCCGAGGTCACTTTCACTTACAACAAGCCCCGCATAAACACAGCACAAACATCAAATGGATATAGGTACTGTGCATACACTTCCATCATCAAATCGTTTTGTTTTGATGATGGCACGTATTTAGCAGTATAGTCTTCATTTGGACGGCTTCTCTGTGATGCAAAAGGATGCATTTATGTCTCTAAGGAAGTAGCAATCCGCTATTCGGCAAATAGTTTTACAGTTCAATGCAAATCACAGGTAAAAACACTTCCGAGAAGAAATTTAAATTGAAAAATCACTATTATTGTGCAATGACAAAAAAAAAAACTTTACAGCTGTTTATCTGCACACCACGTAGTAATTTCTCCTGAAATTATATGCCAGCCACTCACGCGCGCATGCGCGTTGGCTTCTTTCTTTGCTTCTAACCAGCAAATGGCCGTTTTCTACATTGCACTGGTTTCCTTTTTATTATCTTCACACTCTGGCAACAAACAAAAAACCCTGCTATGAGGCGATTCTATATCGACTTCTAAACTGCTTGTAATCATCAAGTCACTCGCGACAAAGTGGAAAAATATTCTAATTTAATCATTGGCATAATATTAACAGCACTCAGGATTAGCAACTGGAGTCATATACAAAAAATGCATATTGGAGACCCGTTGGAAGTTGCCCAAGATGAAGTTAGTCAAAAAAATATAGGTAAAATGGTGAAAACCTGGAATGATTCTATTTGAGAAAATAAAATGAGATACCAGGGTTAATAGAAGAAAACTGGGTAGAATTGACAAAAAAAAAGTTGGAAGAAAAGGCATAAGTGATATATGTTAGAAGGCTGTAGAGAGAAATCGGAATCAGAAATAGTAGACTTTCTCAACAGTGCTAAAGGAAGATAAATAAAAGAATGAAATCAAAAATTCGATGCCTAATTGAGAGGTTGATTTAATTAATAGTAATTGAAAAAAATGATAAATTCAATACGGAAAAGCAAACACATGTTATGTTTATTATTTCGTTTGAGAGAAATAGAGAGGGAAAATAATAAAAGGACCAAGGGGTCGGTCAATCTGGTCAATTTAGAATCTTCAAAAGATTTCAAATCTTTTCCAAAGATCGGGCTGCTGATCAGGCAATCTTTGTAAATCAGCAACACATTTTTTTCAGTGTCTCAAAATTATAAATAAAAATGAAAAAAAAGCAACACATGTCACAACAAATTTTCGATGTTTGTGTCAACATATGAGCGATATATAATAATTATAATTAATAATATTAGTAATATAATAATATATATTTCAGAATAATTATGTTATATAATGTGTTATATGCTTCCCATGTAACATGAGTAAGTATGATTTGTTTTAGAGCTATGATCCGCAACTGGATAAATGGACCTAGAAAGAGTACCGGCTGTAGAATGTTACTATCCCGAAAATAATGAATGGACAATTATACCGGCGATGAAGTATGGTTGTTCTGGAGCAGGAATGGCAGCTCTGTATAAGCAGTTGGAGTCAGTTGAATGGTACGATTCGGAACTGCAGACATGGGAGCTAGTTGCACCAATCAACATCGCTAGAAGTTCCTTGTCTTTGACGGTTTTGGATGAAAAACTTTTTTCATGGGAGGATACGATGGACAGAGCTTTTAGGGAACCTTGATTTCGTCAAGCACTACATTTTCGCAAATCATCTGGCCTAAACGCTAGATATGACCAAGAACATTTTAATGAAACGTGAAGAAGATCAGAACAAAGCGATGAGCCCAGTTGAGCTGTGCCGGAACGGTTGTGTTTGAAATTAATTAATTAATTAAATAATTGACTTTATATAAAGTGTACACAAATAAATAAACAAATTACACAGTTTTCCAAATCATGACATCCTCGGCGAGTGATCTCCATTTGCAGGCAGTATTTTTTAGCTGCTGCCACTGCCGCTAGCTGGACCTGCTGTTGATAATCCTGTTGGTTCAAGCCGTTCCTAGGGCGCCCACTCGGGACGGACACGCGCACACTTTTAACAGCACTGTGGTCCATTCAACCTTTGTACGGCGATTACTGTTGTTGTTGCATTTGTTGTCGTTGCTGTTCCTGCTGCTGCTGTTGTTGAGATTTCCGGTTCTGTTGCAGTTGATAGGGAAATCCTTGTTATACAAGGTTTTATGGTTATTGAAAAGGTTAAAGATGTGGCTTACGTTTGCCTGCTGTTGTTGTGTTTGCTACTAATTCTGAGAATGATAAAAAAATCATTGAAACGTACTAACGAATTCAAACCACTAACATTTGACTGCTGTTGTTGTTGGTTTTGTTGAGCTTGCTGCTACAGAAATAAAAATGAATTTATAAATGTTATTTTGTATAACTGAACCATATTCTTATGTTGACCTGCTGTTTTTGTTGCTGTTGTTTGCTTTCACCTTTGCCGTCCTGTTCTTAATCGGTGAGAAATGCACGCTTTGGATTTGATAGCAGCCAGCAAAAACGTCCACCGTAGGCATGTAATCTTCCGAAAAGTTTGGGATCCAACATTGTTGGATGTTCAGAATGATTGCGCTCATCCATTATCAGGAAATTTTGTAGTAGGTGAAAGGTCTGTCCGGTTTAAACTTAGGGATTCCACCGGAAGGAAACAATGGATAGACCCGGAACAGAGTTGCGCATCAAAATGTTACAAAGTCTGTATTGTTATCAAAACAAGCATGTTGACATTTTGAAACACTGAAATAAAACAACAGTCTGTATCAAACTGTCATAAAAGATTTTAAATCTTGAAAAGAGCATCTGATCTTTTTCAAAGATTGAAATGGAAAATGGGGAGATCTGATCAAATGATCAGGAAGTCCGACCCCCTCGAAAAGGATAAATATTAGGAGAGAAAGACAAAAGTGTAAGTTTTTAACATTTACCGGCAAACAAGCAACAAATACAGAAGGAACAATTCTCGAGTACTTTTTCAAACAGACGTATCTGATTTTGTAAACAAAGAGGGGAAATAAAATTCAAACGTTAAATCCGTGAAACCCTTAGCACCTTCATGCAAACTAGGGCCACCAAGACAAAGAATTACAGTTCCCTAACATGATGGTAATGTTACTTTCCGTGAGGGTGTTGATTGTTTCAAGAAATTTACGTTTGAAATTTACTTCCCCTCTTTGTTTACAAAATCACATACGTCTGTTTGAAAAAGTACTCGAGAATTGTTTCTTTTATAATAACAAACTAATTTAGTTATTATATTGACATTCAAGATCATTGAAATCAGCATACGTTGATGCAGGCCGATATAAAGAAAATGTCGAGGTATTGGAACACACATAAGCATAAGGAAAAAACATTACAGATAATGAAGAAACAAAACATCGGTGAGATCGTTCAATATTTAGTATTGTGATAAGAAAGTTATAACTTCAAATCCCCCTCCGGATTTAAAGGAAAAAAATCGTTTTCTAGCATTCTCGAAGTGTGAATGCCTTTCATTTATCCAATTAATACATGACAGTGTTCATGTGGGGCTTGTTGTATATGAAGATAACCTCAGAATGAACAGATTTTACACACTTTGAATTCGAAATTCCTTTCTTTCAAAAAAACAAATTTTCCACAATCAGTCAATAGAAAATCTTTAATTCAGATACCAGCGCAAAGCCTCATAACGAAAATGTACAAAACATTGTTGTTTTGGAAATTTTGTTTATCTTACAGCCCAGCAATCAATATCAATGTTTTCATGCGTTGGAGCTGACAAAAAACGTCTTCAGTATTCCAACATAATTCACGAATTCAACAAATTATCAACAGGTTGAAATGGCTAGCGATCGTTACACTTTTCGGAGGCAAAATTGAAAATATCCATTTTCTCCAGTATGACAATTGACAGCTACGGTTTACACAACAGGTTAAAATTTTCACGTCAATATTCCTCTTACTACAACTACAACAGCTTTCTAGTATTAAATATATTTTTCTAGCAAGTCCCTTTCAATCGAAACGATGTTCAAGGTTCCTAAGATGCCAAACCGAACCCGGCAGCTTTGTAAATTTCAACTTCGGGCATTTTTAAATGCCTTTAAAACATAAACTTGCAAACTTGCGAAGTTTTCCAACACTTTAAACTTCGCCATGAAAGCTGGCTCGAAAAATATAAAACCGACAATTTGATGAAACCAAAACTTTACCTCATCAAAACTGAGAACGAATGCTATTCTCTCTGCTTTATGGCGTCCAACATGAAACACCAGCGAAGTTTTGAATGCTCCTCTCATTGTCCCCTCTCAGCCCGCACCGACGCATTTTGGTCGTGTAACACTCGGAAAATAGGACACCGCAAGTATAAAGCAATTCCACGGCCGGTTGACTGCATGTAAAAAACCATTTAATTTAATTTTGAAATACACCCAACTTGCTCCGTGTCCGAAGAAAACCGCCGACGATGATGACGAGAAGGGGCAATACTTTTGGTTTTAATTGGAATCGTTAAACGAAATTTATTCTCCACTCTCCGATTTCCACGTTTATTCTTTTTTTTTGCTTCTGCATTCTCTACAGCGCGAAATGATGGCTCAGTTCCCATCTCCCCGTTCGGTCAAAGATGAGCTGCAGCAATCACAGTTCCTCCAGAACCAAGAGGCGAAAAAAATATGTCAAAACGTGACTTTGGATCACGAACTTTATGAAGTTCGCTTCTCAGCCCAGGATGCGTCCCAGCGATCCAGATAGTAGTTTGACAAAACTGTTACTAGACTGGGCTAGTCGATTTTAATATGACCGGTGATTTTCGCAGTTTGAATCTCATACCGTGCCAAATGCGCGCAATTTAATGATTTTATGGCCGGAACATTTTAGCCCGGGTAGAAAAACAAACCTGAAAAGTAATTTCAACATGGCCCCGGGTGATCACGGTTTGCCATGAACTTAACACTTCCACAACTGACGGATGGGATGTTTTGAATGCTCTTGAAGCGTTTCGAGAAGGTCAAATATTAGAGATAAATGAGTTTCCACGATCGGCAATTCGATTTGCATGGGTTGCGATTGCAAATGTCCTTTGGCAATGACCTGTTTTCATTTAGGAGGAAACAGTTCTGAAACGATTGAATTGATCCATTACTTCACCAGTTGAAAGCTCTCATCCCATCTCAGCGGGATCCTGTCCCGAAAATCGGTTTATTTTGCCAACAATCCCATTTCAACTTAATGCCCACAAAGCATATCGGTACACGGCGCCCTATCTTAACATCTTCTCTGGGTGTCAGGAATGAAGCAATTGTCATTCGCAGGACCATTCATCATTCGTTTTCATTTTCGGAAAAAGGGCCATCCTTCCTCCAGTGTGCGTGCGCGTGGGTGTGTCTGTCGTTTGCCTGATTTGGGCTTCCACCTTCCGGGAAGATATCGTCGTCACCACCGTCCACGACGTTGGAGGTACGGTACCTACCTGATTGCTAAAGTAGTCCTTCACTTTGGCCGGTTCGTACCTGACCTCAGACGATGAGAAGAACGAGGATGATGCCAGTCCTGTGTGTCTAGGCCCCGGCGTCAGCTAGTGTCGGTATTGGGATTACGCCCAGCTTGTGGGCGATTTGTTAGCCAAATTAAGTGGCTTTCGGTTTCGGCGCAATCCTCTGCCCAGTCAGCTGAACGGATGATGTTGTTTTGAGGTTATGATTTATGTCCTTCTGCTATTCCTCAGAGGAGGCCAATTTGAATGTAACTGATAATGGAAATCAATTGGGAGGGATGTGAGTGGCTTTGAAAGAGGAACAGCTTTACTATTTAATCACAAGTAAGGCTATGGTAAACGCAGTATTATAACCAAGATGAAGGGATGGGAAGATTAAAGGCTATTCAGTATCCAGCTGGCGAATATGAAACGTATAACATTTTCAACAACGATTCATAGTTCGAAAAAGAACGAAAACAACAAAGAATTCCGTATTTCGGCCATGGATTTCGGTTGAAAGATACTCAAGGAAAGAATTGCTTCATGAGGAAACTTTATGAAAATCAAAGACAACATAAAATAATTAATCTTTATATATTACTAGCTGACCCCGGTGCGAGCGTTGCTACGCCTGCAACTAAATGAATGAACAATGGTTGCTTTTTGGAAAGAATTTTTTTAACTTAGAAGGAATTCAAGCTTCTATCTGAACATTCTTCTCACCCGAGAAATACACAGTTTGTGTTTTAGTTATCTGGATAATTCTCATGTTTGGTTGAAATTTGTGTTTGGAATCTCCATAGAAACAATACTTGCATTCAAAAAACATATCTTGCCTCCAAAAACCTTCACATTCCAAATTTGGTTCCATTTGCTTGATTAGTTTCCTAGTAATGCAGAAATTTGTGTTCCATTTGTATGGAGGCCCGTCCTCCTCCCTTCCAGAAGGCGAAGGAGTCCAAACCACCTTAGAAACATTTATCTTCTTCAGAAACCTCCTCATGCCAAATTTGGTTCCATTTGTTTCATTAGTTCTCGAGTTATGCATAAATTGGTGTTCCATTTGTTTGAGAGCCCCACCTCCCCATCTACTCATATGGCGGAAGAGTCTCAAATTACCATAGAAACATTTCTCTCCTTAAAAAACTTCCACATAGCAAATTTGGTTCCATTTCCCTGATAAGTTCTCGAGTTATGCAAGGATTTGCGTTTCATTTGTTTGGGGGGATCCCAGAAAGGTGAGTGGTCTCGAATCAACATAGAACCATTTTATGTCTTCAAAAACTCACACATACTAAATTTGGTTCCATTTGCTTGATTAGTTCTCGAGTCATGCAGAATATTGTATTTAATTTGTATCAGAGCCACCCCCCTTTAGGATGGGAAACAAATATAGAAACATGTTTTGCCTTCAAAAACCACCACATGCTAAATTTCGTTCCGTTTGCTTGATTAGTTCCCGAGTTATGCAGAATATTGTGTTTTATTTGTATGGAAGCCCCCCCTTTTAGGACAGGGAGGGTTTTCAAGCTACCATAGAAACCTTTCTTGCCTTCAAAAACTCACACATGCTAAATTTGGCTTCTTTTGCTCGAGTTATGTAGAAATGAGTGTTTCATTTGTATGGGAGCACCCCTTTCTAGAGAAGGGAGGGGTCTTTTACTACCATAAGAACCTTTCCTGGCCCCAAAAACCCCTGCATACAAAATTTCACGCCGATCGGTTCAGTAGTTTCCGAGTCTATTAGGTTCAGACAGACAGACAGACAGACAGACAGACAGACAAACAGAAAACCTTTTGTATATAGATAGATTTCATGCAAAAAATTAAAGAATACCCCTAAAATCTCTCAAACTACTAAGGAGCGTGCTCCCAGCAAATGAAGAATCATATTTTCTAGGTAGATGTAACCGCATGTAGCGCGAATATTCACATTGTGTATAATTTCACAATGAGAGCAAGTCCCCAATAGAATTAACCTTGTAGCTCGGAAGCAATATGAGGTCTATGAGCCAAAAAATGGTTTTCTAAGGCCAACATAAAACAACTGAAGAACCGAATAAAAACTGTTTCAATCGAATCCCAGGCGCTACCATTTCACTGTACAGTTCCAATTCCATTCCAATTCCATTCCAATTCCATTCAATTCCATTCCAATTCCATTCCAATTCCATTCCAATTCCATTCCAATTCCATTCCAATTCCATTCCAATTCCATTCCAATTCCATTCCAATTCCATTCCAATTCCATTCCAATTCCATTCCAATTCCATTCCAATTCCATTCCAATTCCATTCCAATTCCATTCCAATTCCATTCCAATTCCATTCCAATTCCATTCCAATTCCATTCCAATTCCATTCCAATTCCATTCCAATTCCATTCCATTCCATTCCAATTCCATTCCAATTCCATTCCAATTCCATTCCAATTCCATTCCAATTCCATTCCAATTCCATTCCAATTCCATTCCAATTCCATTCCAATTCCATTCCAATTCCATTCCAATTCCATTCCAATTCCATTCATTCATTCCAATTCCATTCCAATTCCATTCCAATTCCATTCAATTCCATTCCAATTCCATTCCAATTCCATTCAATTCCATTCCAATTCCATTCCAATTCCATTCAATTCCATTCCAATTCCATTCCAATTCACAATTCCAATTCCATTCAAATTCCATTCAATTCCATTCAAATTCCATGCAAATCGCAAATTACAATTGCAACATGCCAATCATTCAATTCCATTGCCAAATTGAACCATCCCGAAATTCCCACCATATTCCGATTCAACTTCCATTCGACATTCCAATTCCACCAACCATTCCGATTCCATTCCAACTGATCAACTCCATTCCAATTCAATCGACCAAATTCACTCAATTCCACCAATGTCCATGTCCAATTCCATCAATCGACAATCCATGCCAATTCCATGCCAATTCCATTCCAATTCCATGCCAATTCCATTCCAATTCCATTCCAATTCCAATCAATTAATTACATGCAATTGCCATCCAAATGTTCAAATTGCAAATCCATTCCAATTACGACCAATGCCATATCAATTCGATTCCAAATGATCCATTGCAAATCCATTGCCAATTCCATTGCAAATGTCCAATCCATTGCAAATTCCATTCCAATTCCATTTGTAATTCAATGACTAATTCCATTCCAATTCCATAAATTACATTAATGAAATTGAAATGAAATTGAAATGAAATTGAAATGAAATTAAAATAGAAATTGAAATGAAATTGAAATGAAATGAAATGAAATTGAAATGAAATTGAAATGAAATTGAAATGAAATTGAAATGAAATTGAAATGAAATTAAAATGAAATTGAAATGAAATTGAAATGAAATTGAAATGAAATTGAAATGATGAAATGAAATTGAAATGAAATTGAAATGAAATTGAAATGAAATTGAAATGAAATTGAAATGAAATTGAAAATGAAATTGAAATGAAATTGAAATGAAATTGAAATAGAAATTGAAATGAAATTGAAATGAAATTGAAATGAAATTGAAATGAAATTAGAAATTGAAATAATTGAAATGAAATTGAAATGAAATTGAAATTGAAATGAAATGAAATGAAATTGAAAATGAAATTGAAATGAAATTGAAATGAAATTGAAATGAAATTGAAATGAAATGAAATGAAATTGAAATGAAAGTGAAATGAAATTGAAATGAAATTGAAATGAAATTGAAATGAAATTGAAATGAAATTGAAATGAAATTGAAATGAAATTGAAATGAAATTGAAATGAAATTGAAATGAAATTGAAATGAAATTGAAATGAAATTGAAATGAAATTGAAATGAAATTGAAATGAAATTGAAATGAAATTGAAATTAAATTGAAATGAAATTGAAATGAAATTGAAATGAAATTGAAATGAAATTGAAATGATTGGTAATTTGAGATTGGTATCTTCATGAATTGAAATTGCATTGTTACTGAACTATCATGATAATCAAGATAGTTCAAATAAAACTGTAGTGGATTTTAATGGAATTGAAAAGGAATTGAAAAGGAATTGAAAAGAAATTTAAAATGAAATAAAAAAAACTAAGGTCTTGCACACTTGTTTTTTTCCCTGTTTGTTTTCGGCGATTACTTCAGAAAGGAACAATTTATTGACCTCGTTTGATCCCATTGTTCGTTTTGTAGAAAAGGTAATCACTTGGCATGTTTTTGTAAACTTCACAAGTTTTGGTTAAATACTCAAAATTTTGAAAACTATATTTTAGGCATTGCATGAAGAGGTAAAACATGCAAACAAGACTTAAGCGTATATTTCAAATGGATTCAATTGGTGTGACCTTTTTGTATTTGCGGGTTGCTATGAAAACAAAATGACACAAAATATTTCAATGGAACGATTTTTTCTGAAATTCAACGTTAATTAGGCCTTTTACAAAAATCATCGACACCCTGCTGGGTGACCTAATGGAACAAAAGCGATGGCCGATGAAAGCTGATTTTCAATTTGATGGTCGACCAAAAATGTCCAACGACCTCCATGAAGAACTGGCAGTCTTGATTAAAATAAAATCTTCAGCTGGTTCATTTCTTTTTGGCGCATTACTATGACAGACCAGGTCCAGTCAAAAGATTTCATCCTCCTTCGTAAGAAAATTGTTGAGAAAAACGGTAACACCTGGCAGTCACTTAGTACTGTTTGTCTCCCTGTTCACCGCAAGCCGGAAAGAAGAAGTTGCTTTTACATCCTCTTCTCGCTGATCGGGAGCCACAGTCGTCAAGTCTCGTCATCCATTAGGTCCACGACATCACTCCTCACCGGAAAGATGTTTTTCACCAGCACCGTCAGGCGCTACTTCTGAGTAATTCCTGTTGCTCATACACGGGCGATCTTGACTGACACCTCATCTTCTTCTTCTTCTTCTTCTTCTTCTTCTTCTTCTTCTATTTCTACTACTACTTTTACTAATTCTACTAACACTACTTCTACCGTACTGTTTCACCGTTTGACTTGTTCCAACAACATCTCAGGCCTAGGCGCAGGACGATGAGGCCATCTTGCCCTCGGTCTTTCTCTTCAGCACCTTCTGTTGCCGGTCGGTGAACGAAAACAATCTTTTGATTAACACCCTCCAAATGGGAGAGAAAGTTGTCAATGCCGGATCGGCCGGAAATCAACTGATTGTAACTATTTGTATATATGCCTATGTATTTCGAACTGATATATTGAAATTTAATTAAGATGGATTTTAAATGGAATTGGAATAGAATTAACTGGTTATAGACGAAGTTCAAATAATTTAATTACCTAGTTTTGGAAAACGTTCTCAAAAAAAAAAATTTCAATCAATTAGATATAAATCTTTAACCTGCCTTTTCATTTAAAGTCAAACCCCAAACACAGCGACTGAATTTCGTTCTCCACCCATCGACTTCATCCGTCTTGACTTTGACGACTATTCACGAGCTGACCCGTTCCGCAGCAACAGTTCTTCAAACTTTCCGGGAAATTAAACGCCAACTTGAAGAGTAACACTTCAGGCAAAGCAGCTTCAACCTTTTTCCTCCTCGCAGCAACTTTTCGAAACGATTAGCCAGCAACACGTTTAATGGTCCCTCGCCAATAGCAGCACCCGGAAAATTGCCAGGGATTGCACGGTTTTGTTTGTTTGCGGCTGTTTGAACTTCAACCGCAAATCGATTAGCCGCGCATATTGAAGGCTGTTGCTGTGACTGTCGTAAAAGCTCGCATTGTTGGGTTTGCCATTCTCTCTCAATGTTTCCGGGATAAAACAACAGGAATTCAATTTCGCAGTTCCCCGTGTGAGTGTGTCGGTATCCGTATCGGAAGTTGGCCACCACCAGAGAAGCTACCTCTTTCGACGAGTATGATGGCTGCTGGCTAGAGGAAATTATATAGGTCCCATAAAATTGAATTGAGCCCACAATTACCGCATTTGCGCGCCCTGGCAGATACTTACAGGCAGACAAATTCGAAATAATATCATTTGGGCTTTGAATGTACCAACTGAGAAAACAGTGCCTATTTGGAGATGATCAAAGGGGAGTCCTGAGGTTCACAAATTGATGGGTTTGCAGTAGGAGTGCTTTCGATTTAACTTCAATTTCCATGGTTTAAATAAAGTGAGGTTATGTGGTTTATTAGGGCCAACTGAACTATTCCTCATGTTGGAATGGATATTTTGGAACGATTCTCAAAGGAAGTCATTTTTCAAGGACATTCCCCGCTATTATGAGAGCAATAAATCGCTTTGCTGCAATATTCAAGTTGCAAAAAGGGTACATCATAGCATCGTTCATAAATCATCCCAAAAACATTTCCCGAGACAGAACTTGGAGAATAAAAAAAATCCTGCACATTATCGATGCTGCAATTGCTGGACGCATGCCAAGGAATAAACAAAATACAATGCTCTCCTCGTCGTATGCATATTTATAATGCAACAGAGTGCAGTTGCTGCAACTTTCCTCGGGCATCTGCTCTGCCATCATCGTCATCAACTTCGCTGGAATGAGCAAAATCTGTCCAGTCGGTGGAGTTTTTGCGATCTTCCTCCTCCCGAAAATAAAAAATCAGGAAACTGCACCATAAACAAATTCACACAGCGTGGAACCCATCCCTGGTGGCTGTTATTTCTTAGCAGAAAGTATCGGGGAGATGTGAAACTTTTTCCCACTGAAACTGGGGATTGGGAAACTACCGTGAGTGCGATGTTTAGGAGTGAGAAGAATGGACATTTTTAATCAAGCATCGCCAGAATGCTTCATATAAACCAGTATAGAATGTTTGTGTGTTTGTTTATGGATGTGTTCTACTGGAGTAAAAAGGAAAGGTTTTTGGGAAACAACCACATCGAAAACCATGTCCTGCCAAAAAGCGACATCGGAGTGAAATTAGACACTGCTATCATTCAGAAAATTCAGCTGCCGGGAGATTTCGAGCAGTTTCGACAACTCGGGGGAATTAATTTGTTTGCCGAAGGTTCCGTCGACGGAATTCAGAAATGGGGCAAGTAAAGTTGATGATTATCACTTTTGGATGAACGAGTAGTTTTATTGGAAATTGGAAACAAGGCAATTGATCTGTCATCATTTTGGACGACAGCAAATTTCATGCGCGTTCATTGAAAATGGCTTGCTTACTATTTCAATTTCACTTTGATTATAATATGAACTCCAAAAACAAGAAATTTTCATTTCATTTTCATTTCATTTTCATTTCATTTTCATTTCATTTTCATTTCATTTTCATTTCATTTTCATTTCATTTTCATTTCATTTTCATTTCATTTTCATTTCATTTTCATTTCATTTTCATTTCATTTTCATTTCATTTTCATTTCATTTTCATTTCATTTTCATTTCATTTTCATTTCATTTTCATTTCATTTTCATTTCATTTTCATTTCATTTTCATTTCATTTTCATTTCATTTTCATTTCATTTTCATTTCATTTTCATTTCATTTTCATTTCATTTTCATTTTCATTTTCATTTCATTTTCATTTCATTTTCATTTCATTTTCATTTTCATTTTCATTTCATTTTCAGTTTCATGTTTCAATTTCAGTTTTCATTTCATTTTCAATTTCATTTTCAATTTCAGTTTCAATTTCAGTTTCAATTTCAGTTTCATATTTCAGTTTCATTTTCAGTTTCATTTTCATTTTCATTTTCATTTCATTTTCAATTTCAGTTTCAATTTCATGTTTCAATTTCATTTTCATTTCATTTTCAGTTTCAATTTCAGTTTTCAATTTCAGTTTCAATTTCATGTTTCAATTTCAGTTTTCAATTTCAGTTTCAATTTCAGTTTCAATTTCAGTTTTCAATTTCAGTTTCAATTTCAGTTTCAATTTCAGTTTCAATTTCAGTTTCAAATTCAGTTTCAATTTCAGTTTAAATTTCAGTTTCAATTTCAGTTTCAATTTCAGTTTCAATTTCAGTTTCAATTGCAGTTTCAATTTCAGTTTCAATTTCAGTTTCAATTTCAGTTTCAATTTCATGTTTCATTTCATTTTCATTTCAGTTTCAATTTCAGTTTCAATTTCATTTTCAATTTCAGTTTCAATTTCAGTTTCAATTTCAGTTTCATTTCAGCTTCAGTTTCAATTTCAGTTTCAATTTCAGTTTCAATTCTCAGTTTCAATTTCAGTTTTCAATTTCAGTTTCAATTTCAGTTTCAATTTCAGTTTCAATTTCAGTTTCAATTTCAGTTTCAATTTCAGTTTCAATTTCAGTTTCAATTTCAGTTTCACTCAGTTTCAATTTCGTTTCAATTTCAGTTTCAATTTCAGTTTCAATTTCAGTTTCAATTTCAGTTTCAATTTCAGTTTCAATTTCAGTTTCAATTTCAGTTTCAATTTCAGTTTCAATTTCAGTTTCATTTCAGTTTCAATTTCAGTTTCAATTTCAGTTTTCAATTTCAGTTTCAATTTCATCAATTTCAGTTTCAATTTCAGTTTCAATTTCAGTTTCAATTTCAGTTTCAATTTCAGTTTCAATTTCAGTTTCAATTTCAGTTTCAATTTTCATTTTCAATTTCAGTTTCAATTTCAGTTTCAATTTCAGTTTCAATTTCATTTTCAATTTCAGTTTCAATTTCAGTTTCAATTTCAGTTTCAATTTCAGTTTCAATTTCAGTTTCAATTTCAGTTTCAATTTCAGTTTCAATTTCAGTTTCAATTTCAGTTTCAATTTCAGTTTCAATTTCAGTTTCAATTTCTTTCCAGTTCTTTTTCGAATCTTTTTCAAATCCATGAGATTCCCATTTTGATGTTATTATAATTCTTCTTCAAAACCATTTCAATATTATTCATTTTAATTTTTTCAATTCATTTTCTTATTAGTTTAAATTCATTTTTAATACTTTTTCGAATCCTATAATACTCTTTTGAATTTCTTTCCGATTCTATGTAAACTCCATTTGAATTCCATCTGAATTTTGATAATTTTTTTTTCTTTTTCATTCAAATTCTTTTTATTTTTTATTTATATTCCATTTAAATTCAGTTTTTACGATGATTGGATTTTATTTAATTCCATTTAAAAAAAATTATATATCAATAATGCATCTTAAAATATTACTGATTTTTACGTATTATTCTTGAATTGGCCAACTGCTTGTTTAATAAAGTTTCAGATTCCTAAGCTTACAAATAGCTTATTTAGCTTAGAAAAAAATCCAACTATTTTTTTCGGTAGTTGTACAGAAGTCATATGCTTTGAATTTCCAGTTTTATCTCGGTAGAAAATTTTTACTTTAATAACTGAAGAACGAATGCATTTCGGAAGCTTCCCGTTAAGCTGCTAACACAAAAAAAATCTTATAATTTATTCATTAAAATTAATACCACATGATAACCATATCCTGAATCCTTTTTATCATCCGTTAAGTCGCAGCATCAAAGCATCGCTCACGTTTAAATCCTCGTTCCACCCCCACGCACCGGTTGACATTGACACACGCGTGAGTGCGATAGTATGTGTGTGTGTGTGTGATTCGGAGACAGTAAATTTCAAAATCAAAAATACATTCCCCACCACCGAGCAAAAGCACAAAGCGGTTCTGTCATACGCACAACACAACACACACACACATCCCGTTCGGCTTTCATCACCACCGCCGGGATCCCTTTTCATCCCCTTCCGACGACTCGATCGAATCTGTTGATATCGCCTAATTCAAAATGCATGAACTGGGAAAACGCGAGGGGGATGCCGAGCGATTTGCCGCCGAATTGACTGTGAGTGAGTATGTATGCCGTTTAATGCGAAATCTCACGCCTGCCATTCAGCGGTAGCATATTGGCAAACGTTGGAAAGTAATGTCGAATGTAAATCACCCTCCCATACAGTCGGTCGGCATGTGTTGATGTGGCAATGTGAGAGGTCGCTTTAAAGCCGCCCGCCTCCTGGCTTCGTCGAGCGGGGAGAGAAATTTAAATTTCAGATCCATTTCCTTCCAGCCGCGTTGGGATTCCAATATTTTTCTATTAATAGTCAATCAGCCCGAGCAGCGTCGTCTTTGGCGTGGAAAATTATAAGAGGAAATCCGGAATCCGCCATGCACGAGCTACTGTCAATAAAATCCCTGGCCGACGCGCGCGTGTGTGCAAGTGATTGATGCCCACCGTGATCGGCTTCGTTCTCGACCCTTGGTTCCTATCCTGACGAATGCATTAAGGGGACACTACACCTCGGAAATATTCACCGGGATGTTAGTGGGTAGAGCGGAATTATTGATGGATTTATTGCTGGGGAAGTGTCAAGAGAGAACAGGAAGAAACGGCCACCGTGTGAGGTTTGCTTAAGGCTGATGATACTGCGATATGCAGGGCTGTCATCGTCGCCGCCGTTCGAGGTAATCCTGTTTTGAAATTAGATGCTACTGATTAGCATCGGAAATGCTTTGTAGGTGCATCCTTCGGATATGAACAGCAGGACGATGTGCATAATAAAGAGTAAACAAGGGATGATATAGTGAAGGTGATCCATCAGCCACGGTCCAGTGACTTCCAGCACTCGCCGGTTCGTCGGTCGGTCGGTCGGTCGATTGTGCCAGGTGCCAATATGTTGTGAATAAATTATTGCCTTCGATTACAGTGGGTTCGATTCCAGGGACCTGAGATGAAGTTTATTACCTTTCTCTCGATTTGACTTGATAGCGCAGTGCACAGTTTGATCGGATATTAGATTGTGTTTGGTTCGATGTGCGTGCGGACGAGTTGGCTTCCGGGCTGCTCTTGATACAAGTGTATCCTTCTTGTATTAATTATAGCTATGATAAATATATTATGAAACTATCACCATCAAAAGGAGCGCTTCGGACTGAGAAGATAGTCATCCAACGAGAAGGAGACTCGAGAAAAGCAGTAGAGAAAGCACTAATCTATGCAAATTAAGTTATTGATTTATAATCCGACTAATTTTGGATTACTTGGATGGGAAGGGTGGCTGTTTTAACAGGTGGATATTTCTACTAATTAGTTGTGAAGTATAGAGTGAAGTACCACTTCAGAAGTGGATCTATTTCCGTCAATCATCGCTATTACTCAGCTGAATTTAAAAGCACAAATCTTAGAAAGTAAACATCAGACAATCGTGGCTAACAAGAGTTACATGGCTAACAGGAAAATTAGAGGTCGATTATATCAAGGATGTAACCACAAAGTTCACGCAGAGCCGCGTTAGTTTGTAGTAATAATGGTACACATGTACCATGTTTAGTTTGTATTGAAATGTGTTTATTATTTTACGTTGACCCATCGCATTTTATGATTTTTGCGTCATACTACGGACGACTTCAGGGGGTTTCAATGTACTTTCCGAATATTTCAATAACTGTTAGATTTGTATGAATGCAGTTAAAACACACACTATTCAGTTTCCGCACACTATGCATCCAACTCATTCCACCAGGAGATGTCAAAGTCCACATCTGTAACACACCGAAAGAGTGATCCTGGGAAGTAGTATACACCTTGGTTGTTGTTGTTTCGATCGCAGGTTCACAAAAATTCAACGAAATATAGTATTATATTAAGATCTCTTCATCAACCAAAAGACCATTCTATCGACCAAGATCAAGCTTGCAGTTCATAGGGAAATCATTCTTCACTTCGAGTACGGTTTGCCATTCTGGGAGAATTGCGACAATTGTTACCATCCAAAACAAAAGGTGACTCAGAACAATATCGTTCAGATGATTCTAAACTGCCCTACAAGAACTAGGAATTCTGAGATCCATCACCTGGCTGGTCTCCAGACCCTTGGCGACAGAAAAAAATATAATTCTGCCCTCATACATACATTATAAAAGGTTCAAGGAATCCTGCCCGAAGTCACGTCATGCGATCATCAGACAGTCTCTAAACTAGGTTTAGGTTTTTAATACTTTAATACACTCCCAAGAGGGAAAACCATATCACATGTATGATGTTTTTTTTTTTTTGACGGGATGGAAAATCTGCAAACAGACTCCTGAAGAACTCCCTGATGAGGGGATGAGGATGCCAACTCCTCGACCCACTAAAAACCCACCCGTGCCTCGATCCCTGGCCCACCCCGGAACCAACTTTCGGTATTTCTTCAGGGAGGGGGCTAGTGTGGTTTACGCACCCACTATGTCTAACTACATAGGTCTTTAGTAGTTAGCTTCGCCGACCTGACGCTGATTCGATCGAGATGCTCCTGGATCCAAGCAGGGTTTGGGACGTCTGGTGGTCCATCCAGATCGTCCACGATCTCCCTACCCGACCACTTACCTGCCGTACCTGCCGAACTGCGCGTCGTATGGTCCCTCCTCCGATCGAGAAAGCCAGGGTCAGGACCGGGGTTGGAACGTCTGGGAGTGCGGCATTACCCCAGGATCGTCCCTGTTCCCCATGTCACGACCGTTTACGACCTCCTGCCGGATCCCGCGCCGTATGGCGCTTTCTCCGTTGTAGTTCGTCTAGCCGTTAAGGGGACCTTAACGTTTCCAGGGTGCACCGCGGGGAGGCGAAGTACTTACACACCCCACATGTATGATGTATGATACGTACTACCACCCATTGCACAGTGGGAAAAAATGAACCCAAATTCCCAAGTAAGAGAAGCCGCTGATTTTTGCGTTCCTGAAGGGAAATGGGCTAATAAATCGATTGGCGCAGGTTTCGTGTTGTGTAGAGCACGGGAAGTGGCTCGTTTTTCACCAATTCTCCCTAAATTGCTGTTTTGTCTCCATTCGGCTCATATAGTTGCAATCTCCGCATTTTATTTTGAGTGAAAATGCATATCGTTTACACGTATCATATTAAGAAACTTTACAGAGGTAATTTCATGTCGTGTCTGGCCCGTTTTACCCCAACTCTTTCCTTTTATTTGACTTTTCTTGTTACTTTCCGAACACTAGCAATCGTCACAAATTATTTTAGCTGGAAAAGTACAAATCCCACAGGATTTCTGTATATTGAATTGATTTGGAGCGACTTTGCGTGTTTTTGGATCTTGTAGATAGCCCGTTATGCCCCAATATCCATATATCCATATATTGATGGTTTTTCTCCATTTTGTTCCATAAAGTTGCAATCTCCGAAATATATTTTGAGTCAAAATGCACACATTTTACACATATCGCAATTATAAACGTAACAGGCATAATTTCATGTTGCGTTTGACTCGTTTTACCCCAATTCATCCACATACACTAATGTCTTTTTATACACGGTTTTTTTTTACACGGTTTGTTTTCGGCGATAACTCCAGAACGGAACTTTTCGATCTCATTCTAATCACATTTTCCGTTTTGGGCAAAAATTAATCGTATGGCTGCTTTTAAAAAAAATCACAATTTCTGGTGTATATACTCAAATTTTCTCAACAATTTGAAAATGGTTTTGATAATATGCAATAATTGTTTAGGTGAAAATAAGAAAAAAATCTGTTCACTACAAACTCTTTTATTGTAAAATTTAATTGGTCGTCCTAAAAGGACGGCAGTTATGATACGTGTTGGAATTTAATTTACATTTCTGGTTTATTTGGCCAGCAAGACACCATCCTGTGCAATATTCACTCCGTATAATAGTAACTATTAAATTATTTGCCATTTCTGCTACCAACCCTTCTAAGTTCCACGAAAAATATACCTTCAAATAATCGACAGTGTACCCGGGTACCCACCAAATTCAAATGGTTATAACTCTGGCTATTATTGACTGATTTCAATCATTTTGGCACTGTTTGATTCAAAAACTTTACATTTACTTCATTTTACTTCAAAAAGTTACATTTACTAAAGAAACATTATCAGCAATTCCCAATTTAATTTATCTGGTTCCCGTAAATCCTGGTTTCCGGGACTGTGGTCTGGTACGGAGACACTACTTGGAAACATCTATTGAATTTCTGGGAATTGATGTCAAAATCTTCGGAATAATTCCTAGAAAATATTTCTATTCCATTGTGGGCCATATGCCGAATTGTTCCTGTAACGGCCATTCTGTAACAGGTTCCCGTGGAGCCTAGAGTGGCCATCAACATATCTAGAAGGATACCACGAGAACTTGTTTCGGCAAGACAGATGTAAGGACAAATCATCAAATGGCCCCAAAACGTTGAGAAATATCCTTCTGGCGAAATTTCATGAATTTTGAAACCCATATTGCCAGAAATTCATTCTTAATATATTCATGGTAAATACTCAACATTTTAAAAGCCGTATTTTGATCATTGCATGTAAAAGTAACGCGTACATACAAAGTCAAAGCAATATAAAATGTTTAAGCATGTGAATTTATCTACTCTATTTAGTCTTTTTTACACGGTTCCATACAAAAAGTGGAACGCATCCCCCGTGCAAAAAGAGAGAGAGAGAGAGAGAGAGACCTCCCGACTCAACCTACCAAACAACCACTCTGTAAGTTTTGCAGATCAAATGGTGTATAAACCAAGTCATTCGGTACAGTCGAACGAGAGTTGTTAGTGTTTAAAAACCTTGCACTTTTGCGTAATGCTTTTATTTTTCAAAATTCTGAATTAACACCCGGTAAAGATAAAAGAAACGTAGTTCTGCGTAAAAAAACCATCCATACCTCTCACGCCAAAGTCACGGTTTCGAATATCACCACCGGAAATCACAACAGTGCTCACCATTCTCTGCTTACTCCAATCTCAGCACTCAGTGCTCAGTGCTCAGTGCTCAGCACTCAGTGCTCAGCACTCAGGGCTCAGTGCTCAGCATTCAGTACTAAACATTCAGTGCTCATCACTCAGTGCTCAGAAATCAAATCTCAGCATTCAGTGTTAAGCACCCAGTGATCAGAACACAGTGCTCAATACTTAGTGCTCAGCATTCAGTACTCAACACTCAGTGCTCATCACTCAGTGCTCATCACTCAGTGCTCATTACTCAGTGCTCAGCACTCAGTGCTCATCACTCAGCACTCAGTGTTCAGCAACCAGTGTTCAGCACACAGTGCTCGATACTCAGTGCTCAGCAATCAAAGCGCAGCACTCACTGCTCAGCACTCAATGCTTAGCACTCAGTTCTCGGCACTAAGTACTGAACACTCAGTGCTCAGCACTCAGTGCTCAGCATTCAGTGCTCAGCATTCAGTACTCAGCACTCAGTACTTAGAAATCAGTGCTCAGTACTCAGTGTTCAGAACTTAGTGTTCAGCACATAGTGCCTAGCTCTCAGTGTTCCCTGAGCACTGAATGATGAGACTTAAGTACTGTGCATTGTGCACTGAGCACTGAATGCTGAGCAGTGAGTACTGAAAACTGAGTGCTAAGCATTGTGGACAGAACAATGAGTGTTGAACACTGAGCACTGAGCACCGATTGTTGAGTACTGAGTACTGCGCAGTAAGTGCTGAACAATGAATGACGAGCACTCAATGTTGAGTACCGCAAAGTTGAGTACTGAGTGCTGAGCATTGAGTGTTTAACACTGATTGCTGAACACTAAGTGATGAACACTGAGTGCTGAGCACTTAATTATGAGCAGTAAGTGCTCAGCACTCAGTGCTCAGCACTCAGTACTCAGCATTAAGTGCCCAGTGATCAGTATTAAACACAGTGCTTAGCTCTGAGTCGTCAACACTCAGCCCTTAGCACTCAGTGCTCTACACTCAGTGCTCTGCGCTCTGGCCAATATCGCTCGAATAACAACACCTGTTATTTCGGATACCTGTGAATATCTGAGAGGTACTATTTTGTTATTGTCATACCTCAATTTGGTATTCGCACAATGTTAAGGTATTATGCTCAGGTCTTTTACTTCTTAATCTGAGCTCAGCTAGTAATCAAGTTATTCATTCCTGCTCGGGTAAGCACGATTTGTTAATAAAAATACTTAGCAGTTCAACGTGAAATTCCCGAGATTATTTTAACTTTACGTCAAAGAGCAGACTTTCGATCCTAACACTGCTCATTAGCTTCAGCACAGACTGTTTGCCAATGATTTCCTATACGTTTTTCCAGTCTATTTCAAAAGTTTTGATGGAATCAGCAGTCTTACCATGTTTGCGCAAATATGCCTTTGTCAGAGCCCAAAAGTTTCCATTGGCTTTGTACCAGCCTACCGTGTCCTTCGCGTAATGCACTGATGCCAGTATTGGATTATTATGTTTCCGGATGATGGGGAGCAGGTGCAGCTCCAAGCATTCCCGAACGTATACATCAGCAGTCATTGCATCGGATTTAAATCATTCCTCACTCACAAATTGCTTCCCAAATCGCTTCCCAAAATTGACATATCAGCCATTGTTGAGCGATGAAACGAATCGTTAATTTTGTGAATTTTATTTTGAAGAATGCAGAATTACAAAATTCCTGTAAATAGGATATAACGGGGTGAATATCTTAAATTTAGGTTAACATATCTAACATGACTTACATTTAGTGATTCGCTATCGCAACTTTCTACAGTCTTGGCGGACACAGTTACTTGGTTGTTCAATTGAGTTGCCTAACTGATTCAATCGATAATTAAATATTTAGTATATAGTGAAAATAAGTATACCGATGGAGATTATGTTACTCACTTTAGCTTTTCTTACAACTGGTATGCTGGTCGCTTGGCAATGCGTTGCGATCTTCAGTTGTAGGTCGCTTGTTTTTATAGGTCACTTTAGTATATAATAGAATAGGTATTTTCATGTTCTCACCTAAGGCTAAGTAGATTAAGATATTTGTAGTTTTAAAGCCACCGGAATCACAAGTAGAAAGTAAGTTTTAACTGATAATGATTATGATTATGATAGGAGTAATATACTATAGATTGTAAGAATTTTATAATAGAAAACAGCTCGATGATCGCACTTCAATTCGGACAATGGCCGGTTTGTTTACATTTGTCGCTCGTTTCAATCATCGTTGCCTCTTTTTGTGACCTTTTGTACGCTTGACGATCCTCTGTCCACTGCCTGGGTGTGGACCTAATTTATCGTTAGCGTTAGCTGTAGGAGCGTTGGGGCTCGTTGGGTCACTAGGCGTGGCGGGATCAACAATCCCCCCCGGAATGCGCCGATGGTGATCCTGAGGCGTATTCTTACAAACGCCAACGTCTAGAACGGCGAGCTTCACGGCTGGACGCTCGTAGATGCCACTGGCAGTTTGGACGGTGGCCCACCTTACTTGGCCGTCCGCTCCTAGCTTCGTAGCTATTATACGTCCTTTCGGCCAACAGTTACGTGGGAAGTTCAGGTCCACTATAACGACGATGTCACCGACTTCGATGGGTTTTGCTGGGCTAAACCACTTGGTTCGGCGAGTTATCGACGGTAAATAATCTCGAACCCATTGTCTCCAGAACTGATTGGCCAAAGTCTGAGAGAGCTGCCAGCAGTTCCGAAGTGCTACGGGGCTGTCATCAAATAGTACCCATGGCTTCAGACCATTAGACGAACCCAGTAGAAAGTGGTTTGGAGTAAGCACTGGGGATTCGTCGTCTTCCAAAGGAATACTAGTAAGTGGCCGTGAATTTACTACATTTTCCACTTCGATGAGCAAGTTTTCCAGAACCTCATAGGAGAGCGTACTGTTTGGCACCAGCTTAGCAAGATTCTGCTTAACTGTGCGGATAAGACGCTCCCATGCCCCACCCATATGCGGGGAGGCTGGTGGGTTGAAACTCCAGCTGGTGCGAGACGTAGTGAACTCGGCCATCAGGCGTTCCTGATCCAGACTTTCTAAAACGGTCTTAAGCTTCTTGCTAGCACCCCGGAAGTTAGTGCCTTGATCACTATAGATGACTACCGGTGTACCCCTCCTACCTATGACGTTGCGCAGAGCCATGATGCAGGAATCGGTACTGAGAGTGTGTGCGATTTGCAGGTGAATGGCGCGGATTGTCAAACATGTTGCTATCAGCACCCAGCGTTTTTCCGTTTTGCGATTGGCGGTGACCATGATTGGGCCAAAATAATCCACCCCCATATATGTGAATGGATGAGAGTAGGCAGCCAAACGTGATGGCGGCAGATCACTCATAATTGGTGGTTGCGGATTTGCCATTTCGTTCATGCATTTCTGGCACTGCTTCCGGATTGTATTGTATACGGACTTTAGGCGAGGAATCCTGTATCGCTGACGAATCTCGTTGAGAACAGTGTTGTGATTTTGGTGGTGGTATTTGCGGTGGTAATGAAGCACTATCAGTCCTGTGACGTAATGGTTTCGAGGAAGGATGATTGGATTAACTGCGTCATAGTCGATCAACGGGCATGCACCAGTTCGGCCACGCATTCGTAATACGTCGAAATCGTCGAGAAATGGGCAGAAGTATGTAATGAAACTGCTTTTGGGAATCGAATTATCCGTTCCATTTAAACGGTTGCCGACGAGGATTGCAAGTTCGTCAGCATATTCGCAACTCTGAGCGAGGCGGTAGAGAAAATTCTCTGCCCTTGCTAATTCCTGCTGCATCAACGGTCCACCGACTCGCAGATTCGTCTTAACCATCTGCTTTGAGTTGCAGATATATCGGAACACATACGCTGTACTTCGTAACATCGTTGTCCACTTGGAGAAGTTCTGAGGGTCGATGATTGATTCGAACGAGGAAACGTGTGTTGATAGATGCGCGCGTAACTCCGTATCCGTCGTTACACATTGACGATTAGCGGGCCATTCCGCTTTAGACAGCCGGAGGAATTCCGGTCCTTGGAACCAACGGCTGGTGGCGCTAAAATCGGGATGCTGCGTCCATTTCGTTCCTTCGTCGGCCACGTTCTGTTTTGTTGGGACCCACCGCCATTCCTTCACATCGGTAGTCTCCAATATCTCACTTACCCGGAATGCTACAAACTGGCTGTATCGACGGTGATCAGAGTTCAGCCAGCGGAGAACGTCTCTGGAATCTGTCCAGAAGTAGCGGTCCAAAGCCTTGACGGATAGTGATTGAGCAACACTGTTCGCTAGGCGAGCTCCGAGGATACTGGCTTGCAGTTCTGAGCGAGGAATGGAAAGGAATTTCAATGGAGCGACTCTTGTTTTCGCACTGACGAACGCGGTTTCAATAACGTCTCCTTCTTCGAACCTGAGATACACAACTGCTGCAAATCCGCTCTCACTCGCATCGACGAACGTGTGCATTTGAACTTTACAACTGCTTCCTAGTGAGACACATTTTCTGTAACAGCGTGGAATCTGAACATTGGTAACCTTAGGCAGAACTTGCAACCATATAAGCCACTTCTTGAACTGTGGTTCTTCGATAGGGGTGTCCCAGTCAGCTGATGACCTCCAAATCTCCTGTAGTAAAACTTTTAGGTACATGAGAAAGTGCGCAATAAAACCAAGCGGGTCAAACATCATCATAAGTGTTCGAAGCACCTCACGTTTAGAAGGTCGACGGCGTTCAGACAACAGGTCTTGATCGTATCGGGCAGACACCTTGAAGGTGAAGCAATCCGTAGTCGTGTTCCACCAAAGACCGAGTATTTTTTCGGTAACGTCTTCGTCTCCGATTCCAAGGTTCTTGTCGTTGGTCGTAGCTTCCTGGAGGGATGCCAGGACGGCGGAAAAGTTTGACAACCAGTTGCGCATTTCAAATCCTCCGGCAGCGTGAATTCGTTTCACGTCGTGCGCCAATACAACAGCTTCTGCCTCCGTTTCGACGCTAGCAAGCATATCGTCGACGTAGTGCTTCCTTACAATGGCGTCGACGGCTTCCGGGAAATTGTGTTCGAATCGTTTCGCATTGATGTTTTTGGCGTACTGGGCTGTTGTGGGCGAGCAGCAAGCGCCGAATGTCATCACTGCCATAACGTAAACACTGCCATAACGTAAACACCTTATTTTGCATCTTCCTTCCAGTAAAATCGCTGGCAATGCTGATCTTCCACTCTCATTAGAACCTGATGAAACATTTCTCTTATGTCCCCGCATATAGCAATTCGGAACTCCCGGAACTGGATCAAGACTGCTAATAGGGACGTTAACTGGTCGGGTCCTTTCAATAAGACTGAGTTCAAGGAGATTCCGTGGACGGTAGCTGCTGCATCCCACACCAACCTCAATTTTCCAGGTTTATTCGGATTATACACCGGAAACACTGGCAGATACCACTCACGCGGTTGGTGGATCGTCAGCTCATCCCTGGTCAATTTTCGGACGTACCCTTTTTGGACGTACTCTGTAATTTTTGCACGCAATGCCTCCGCCAATCTTTCGTCCCTCTTCATTCGCCGGTCTAAACACTCCCATCTCCGGAGGGCCATCGCTCTACTATCAGGAAGCCTGGCAGCGTCATATTTCCAGAGAAGACCCGATTCGAAACGTCCATCCTTGAGTATTGTAACCGCTTCCAGAATTTCTTTAGCGCGCTGATCGTCTACGCAGAGCGGTAATTTGTCAGGCTTGGAGATACCCATGCTGTCGAGAGTGAAATAGTTTTTCATTGCTGCGTGGAGACTTTCGTTGGAACTTTCGTTGCACTTGCACACTTGTATAGCATGGTAGTTGACATGACTTTCAGAATGGTGATTGGATGAGCAGCTCCAGTACACGATCCATCCTAACCGTGTTTTAACAGCTATCGGTTCGGATGGTTTTCCTTCTCGACTCTTGAATGCATGTCCTAGCTGCGCGTTGTCCAGCCCTATCAGAATTCGTGGACTTACATCGATGTAGGAATCGACAGGGATCCCAACGAGATGATTGTACCGATTTTGCATTTCGGAGGCTATCAGAGTTTGTGACCGGAGTTTCAACTCCTGTATAGTTCGAACATCCGCCAGTTTATACTTTTGGGATGTGTTTTTTATGGAGGAAATAGCCACCTGTACTTTCTGAGATTCGTTCTCCATTCGTCTGGTACCGCCTGTCCATTTCAAGCAGAGTGCCTTCTGGGGTCCTTGTAGTCCAAGCTCCTCTGCAAGAGAATGTTCCATCAGCGTAAGTTCAGACCCATCATCGATGAATGCGTAAGTCTGAACCGTCTTCGACGGGCCATAGAGCACCACTGGAATAATACGGAACAACACGTCATTTGTTTGGCCTTGATGTACGTTACAACTGGTGTTCATAGCTGCATCCGTTCTGGAGGAGTTACTAGTGGCATCAGCTCGCTCATTGTGGAGCAGGGGGTGATGCAAATAAGTACACCCGTTGATTCCGCATTTATTTTGTTGTCTACACATGCCGTTGTGCTTACGGAGGCATTTACGACACAGTTTTGCTTCACGAATTACTACGATTGCCTCGGGTTTGTTTCGCCCAGTCTAACTTCATCGTTGACGGTAGTCGTTCAATCAACTCGTACTTGAGCGAAGCGTTGTACACGAAATCCTTGACACCACATGCTTCTATCGTTGCTACCAGGTTTTCGACGGTTAGCGCAAAGTTGACCAGGCTCTCTAAACGATCGATCTCCGGTGATGGTAAGGAGCGAATCTTCATTATCGCTGATTGAACGATTGCTTCTGGCCTGCCATAGAGCATCCTTAGCGTCGAAAGGACTCCAGATACGTTTGATGGATGTAGCAGTGGGCATTTTACAGCTTCCAGTGCCTTACCCTTTAGGCAATTTCGTAGTCGCAGCATGTTTTCCTCATTTGAAAAGCCACACATCTGCGTTGATGACGTGTACATCGAGAAAAACAGTGGCCAATCTTCGGAGTTTCCATCAAACTCAGGCAGATCCTTCGATACCGCCTGTCGCGCGGCCAGCTGGCTTCGGTTGAGGATACATATGGTCTCATCCGTAGGAGTCAATTCTGGTTCCGTTACTGGGAACGTTGTACCGGTTAGCGATGGACGCGAGAGAGGCTGCATTCTTAGTTTGGATGTCGGGGGTGTAGTAAAACGAACAGATGTTGGATTCGTCTGCGGCGTAGATCGTTGTTCGGGAGCGAATTCAGGTACTGCACTACGAAACTCTCCTTGTGAACGACGTTGCTGACTTACTCGCCGTGGGTCGATCGCTGGTAACTGCTCATTGAGCCCCGCTAGCTCCACCCTAGAAAACTCCAGCAAATCTTCGTCCACAACGCCAGAATCTTGACCTCTAGCTTGGGCTGCTCTACCACGTTCAGTATCTCTGATCCATTGAGAAACGTTGGACATTTTCTCGAGGTCCTCGTCGTCCAAATCTGTCGCATCATTATCTTCCAACTCTTCCAAGATTTTGAACTTCTCCTCCAGGAACTTTTGCTCCAGCTTCTTCTGCTCCTCAAGTTTCTGCAGCTTTAAGTCTATCTTCCGCTGTTCACTCCGTTTGCTGCTTTTCTTTCCGTATGAACTTGTTTCGCCGGAGTTCTTTGGGTGTGGTTCATTGGCCTGCGCTACTGCTCGGGCGTCTTCAGCAGAGGCTTGATGATCGTCTCTGCTCCTTCCAACTGGACAGAGTGGGCAAACCCAACTGATTTCAGCTATTCCTTCGGTAACTTCCACGCAAGAAAAGTGGAACCATCTATCGCAGCCATCACATTGCACCATTCTACTGTTGTCACTGTCTGCACACCACTCACAGCTACTGTACCGATTTGGGCGTGCGCGGCGTTCCGGATTTCGTCTGACAACGATTTTCCCGCGTATATTTGAAAGTGGGGATTTGCAATTCGGTTCTATAGTCGAAGCAACTTGCTTCGGGACTGCGCCTCTCTTATTGGCATTCACTTTTTTGGTAACGCTAACATTTACCTGAGGGGTAGGAGGGGGACCTGCTGCCTTTAC
The DNA here is from genome assembly GCA_034211315.2 of Aedes japonicus. Taxonomy (NCBI): domain Eukaryota; kingdom Metazoa; phylum Arthropoda; class Insecta; order Diptera; family Culicidae; genus Aedes; species Aedes japonicus. The sequence goes on along the minus strand of JASCZW010003319.1, from coordinate 6,817 downwards.
CAGACAAGCCGAAGAACTGGAGATTCCTGCTGCAGTGCGCGATGCGCCATCTATCTGCCTCGTAACACTCACTGTATCGCACGTCGCGACCGCTGCTGCATTCGTTGCACTCGCAGCGACAGTAGGGTTATCCATTATGGTAACTGCAGTAGAATCCCCTGTAGACACGGTTATTTCGCTCCAAACTCTGGCTGCTGAAGACGTCGCAGTCATTCCACCTTCTCGACGATCAGTGAATTTAGCTTCGACAGGGCCGGTCCTGCCAGATCCGGACATTGATCCTTTACCAGACATCGTCAAATTACCCGTAAATGAATTTTGTAAGATGTTGAGCGATGAAACGAATCGTTAATTTTGTGAATTTTATTTTGAAGAATGCAGAATTACAAAAGTCCTGTAAATAGGATATAACGGGGTGAATATCTTAAATTTAGGCTAACATATCTAACATGACTTACATTTAGTGATTCGCTATCGCAACTTTCTACAGTCTTGGCGGACACAGTTACTTGGTTGTTCAATTGAGTTGCCTAACTGATTCAATCAATAATTAAATATTTAGTATATAGTGAAAATAAGCCTACCGATGGAGATTATGTTACTCACTTTAGCTTTTCTTACAACTGGTATGCTGGTCGCTTGGCAATGCGTTGCGATCTTCAGTTGTAGGTCGCTTGTTTTTATAGGTCACTTTAGTATATAATAGAATAGGTATTTTCATGTTCTCACCTAAGGCTAAGTAGATTAAGATATTTGTAGTTTTAAATCCACCGGAATCACAAGTAGAAAGTAAGTTTTAACTGATAATGATTATGATTATGATAGGAGTAATATACTATAGATTGTAAGAATTTTATAATAGAAAACAGCTCGATGATCGCACTTCAATTCGGACAATGGCCGGTTTGTTTACATTTGTCGCTCGTTTCAATCATCGTTGCCTCTTTTTGTGACCTTTTGTACGCTTGACGATCCTCTGTCCACTGCCTGGGTGTGGACCTAATTTATCGTTAGCGTTAGCTGTAGGAGCGTTGGGGCTCGTTGGGTCACTAGGCGTGGCGGGATCAACAGCCATCAATAGCTAGACCAGCACGGACCATGTAGAACTGGTCACCCAGAAGCGTCTTGTAATCAAATTTCACGTAGGATTCATCATCCATAATTACGCTTGCCGAATTTCCACACAGCAATTTAACGGGGTCATCCCTTACCTCAGTCGGTAAAGGCGCAGCTACAAAGCAACAACATTCTGAAGGTGGCTCGGTTCGATTCCCGATATGGTCTGGGGATTTTTTGTTAAAGAAAATTTCGCGACTCCCTGGGCTAATGGTATCATTGAACTTCCCACACAATCATACTAATACAAAAATGGTACATAGGATCGAAAGCTCTCAATTAATAACTGTGGAAGTGCATTTAGAACACTAAGTTGTGAGCAAGCAATAAGCGAATTGCGGAAGCAATAAGCTTGAAACAATATGAAAGAAGAAGAAGAAGTTTATCAAATAATTTAACTTGGTTTGACAGATGCTGCTAGTAATTCACTTAGTTTTTTTGCTCCTTCTGCTTCTTGAAAGTTTAAAGTCCATTTCGTGTCTTTGCTTTTCTGGCACATATTGAACGGAAGTACCCTTTTCACGGGCGAAAGCTTGTGTGATATGGTTTGGTCCACAGGGCCCGGTTTATGGCCAATTTTTTTCTTATCCTGAAGACAAGACTGCTCACCATATCTCCTAATCGCGTTACGAACTGCTCCGATGCTCACATCTTCATTTTTCGCCAAATAATTAAGCGAAACGTTGGGAAAAGTGCACCATTTGTGCAAGATTTCTCGAGTACTTTTTCAAAAGGACGTAAGTACAAAATTTAAACAAACGCGTTATTAATGGCATGTTATTAAAACATCATGTATGTATGCCCATATTTATTGAACTTTTTAATGGGTTATTTCTGAATGTTTTTTTTACAAAACGGTGTAAAATCACTTTTGAACTTTTTGGGATTAATGTAGACACGCCGCTTGTGTTGAAAAGTAACTTGCGAATCATTGTTATTCCGTTTGAATGCCCCTTAACGACGCGTTTTTTATACTACAAGGTTACAAATTTAGATTATTTTTAATAAAATTGATTTTCTTAGCACAGATATTTTTACAACGTTTTGTTGCAGAAAAAATAATACGTCGTTTTGATAAGTTCAACGTATCTGTGTGAAATATGACAACTTGACATAACATTTCGACGTATCAACATTGTGATTTGCAGACTGACGTATCATTTTGACGCAAGTAACATGCCATATCAAAATGACGTATTATCTTTTTCTATTTCAAACCGTTGTAAGAAACATTTTTCTAAATGAAACTTGAATTTTCACTCCTGGTGTAATGTTTAAGCAGAGTGATGTAATATCTTTGACCAATGTGTCATTCAGTGGAATTTAATTGGGATAAACATGTCCGGTTTTCAATTAGGAATAAAAATAAACTCAAAAAAGTTCAATGCTGATTTTCTCATTTTCAATGTTACTTACGTCCATTTGAAAAAGTTCTCGAGATTTGTTTGCGCTTATCCGAAAAAAATGCTCTGCATTTTCATAAAGAGTGAAGGCACCAGCATTGAGACTCACAGAGTTATAAATTGAAATGTAAACAATGATACACAGTAATTATCAGTTGTTTAAATGTCATCTAGAAGCAACAGTTGCGCATCAAAACCGTGCTTAGACTTCCTGGGACACCCTATACTAAGTTCACTTAAATCTGGGGGCTTCCATGCAATCTTTAATTCTTCATGGCTTTCTATGATGCCGTTGAAACTAGTTCTTAAGAGTACACACAACAACGGTGACTTTTGCTGCATATTGAAGCTTAAAACTATAGCTTGCAAATTGCATAGGACAGGATACCATACTTACTTCCTTATGCTGGTCCAACGTCCTACTCTACGTTTCATAACAATAGATCCACTTAAAAATCCATATGTTACAATGAAGAATTAATTCTACCGTTTCATTTATTCACATGCAGAAACTGTGTGAGGAACTTGACTCACACCACAACACTTCTGAATCCATTGATATACTGTGTGAGTGGATGATAATAAAATCACTCACTATTTCATAACTTTAGAAGCAATACATTCAAAACTATCTGCATGGTTTGCGCTTCAGTTTTCTTTCCCATTTTATCGTGTTGTGACGTGTGTTTCCGGAGCATCTCCGGAATAATGCCGCGTGGAACGTCAAATTCGTCAAAGAAGAAAAAAAGATAAAAATGTAATGTTGGTATTCGCGAAATTGCTAGACGTTTGGGAAGATTGCATCACGACATAATCAACTTTCTGAGAAATCTAGAACGATATGGGAATAACGAGACAGGTGGACCCAAAAAAAGTTGTCGGAAATAACGCAATGAAAAATTGTTCAAACTGCAAGTAACTCACTCAAAAGAGTGAAACTAATTAAGGCACTTGGCGTCTCATGTTCTACAATCTATCGAACATTGAAAAGCTCTCCTTATATTCAGCGGCAAAAACTGAAGCAAATTCCATGACTCTTACCTCGCCATCAACAAGCCCGACTCGAATTCGCAATAATATGCGTAGAGATTGGAGTATGTTATGTAACCTTCATTATTCACTATTATAAAATTAATTAAGTTCTTTTGTCCCACAAGGCAATTTTTTCCGACGAAAAAAAATTCATTCTGGATGGCCCAGATGGAATTTTTTCACACTGAAGGGACAGCGTTACTTTTCGGCTCGTAACTTTGGTGGTGGTAGTTTGATGGTTTGGGGAGCGTTTTGTCAAACTGGAACAGTGCAGCTTGCTTTTCCATCCACCAGAATGAACTGTCGGGAGTACATTGAGATACTCCAAAGTTACTTGCTACCATTCTTGCGACAAAATCGTCGAGTTGGCTACACATTTTAGCAAGATAATGCTTCAGTTCATACATGTAGAGCGACTATGGCGTGGTTCAACAAACATGGAGTTCAAACTATGGAATGGCCAGCTTGTTCTCCAGACCAAAACCTGATCGAGAATATGTGGGGATTGATCGTACGTGAACTACTTGCCGTCACATAATTCAGAGTATGCCGAATAGGTTGTTTGAACTGATTGAGAGCAAAGGCTGTTTACGCCTGATTTGGCTTGGAATTAAACGAGGGGTAATTTTACGTTCTTTTTAAAATTAATTATTTTTTTCTGTGTAGTTATGGAATATATAATTTTTATGAATCTTTTATTATAAAGCTTAACACAATATGCTTAGAGTCGAAATTTCTACAGTAAAAATAGACAACAAGTATCTATTGTTCTGTGCAACATATTTCGAAAAGTCACTAATTAATCCAAGATATATAAAAAAAATTCAGTTGGTTTATAGTTGAACGGAGTTATATAGTGATTCTAGAGATGACACGGAGTGTACTAGAACCGCATCTGCGTCACGATACTTCTCCAAAAAACTCGGTTGAGGACTGCTTGTCTCCAGTTCCTCGAATGTCCCACACTTCCAAGGTCTTGTTGCACTTGGTTAAACCGCCTAGCACTACGTCTTGTACCGATCGAATCCGAGGCAAACACCATTTTTTACTGGGTTGTCGTCCAACATTCTTACAACATGTCCCGCCCATTGTTACCTTCCAGCTTTAGCGACTTTCTGGACACTGTGTTCGCCATAGATATGCGCTAGCTCGCGGTTCACCCGTCTCCTTCATACACCGTTTTCACATACACCGCCAAAGCTGGTCCTAAGCAAGCGTCGTTCGCACACCAAGTGCTTGCAGGTCCTCTTCGAGCATTGTTCCATGCCCGAGAACTACACTGCCATTCTACGCATAACTGTCCCATGTTGCTTTTGGTCAAATTGCCGCTCTTTCAATACATGTTTAATTTTTTAACTATACTATTGGATACAAACAAAAAATTATATACTTTGTTCTGAGTTTGTATAAAAAAAACATCAAGTTAGATTGTCCCATGTTGAAATTCTAGGCATAAAAGTCCCACTACAACTTTTCTAAAGAGATCATAGAAAAAAATTTGATTTAAGTTTACAAAATTCTTTTTAGGAACTACTCGACACTCAGCATTAATATGGTGCTTATATGTAAACTTAAACAATGACTTTGACATGAAAACATTGACATTAAATTGTCTATGTAATCCACCATTTGCATTTGATAGACCTGTGTTTTTATTGATGGTATGGTGATAAAAAATAATCAGAATCATGGTAGGAGCATAAACAATAATGCACATGGCATGTGTATTTGAAAACGTAAATTCTATCGCCAATACATCATACAGTGCGACTGATATGCCTAGAATTTTCTGCTGCATGGCAATTTTCTACGCATATCAGTCTGCCTCAAAAATAGCTAAAGTGTTAAAATTCACAATGTCAACGGTGTGTCTTGTAATCAAACGTTACAAGAATACTCTCAGTGTGGATAGAGTACAGCGCATCTATCATTAAAGTGGCACAAGGCACAGAGTGCTGAGTAAAAAGGTGTTGAGGTACGTGAAAGGCAACCAAGGTGTCTCCATACGTGATTTGGCAAAGAAATACGATTCCAGCTTTTCCACCGTACGTAACTTCCTTTCAAGAGAAGAAATTAAGTCTTTTTGTGCCAGTGAACATCCGAATCGCTAACTGAAACAAAATTTAGTGGCCAAAACGCGAGCACGGTTACTATACGAACGAGTTTTGACGAAATGCTGTTTTTTAATGGATGACAGAACATATGCCAAAACGGATTATAAACAAATCACCGGATGAAAATTTTACCTGGCAACTGGTCGTGGGGATGTCCCTTCCAGGAATAAATTTGTTTTTGCTGATAAGTTTGCTCGGAAACTAATGATTTGGCAAGGAATCTGCAGTTGTGGCCTTAAAACCAAGGTTTTCATCATTTCTCACACAATGACGTCGAAGGTTTACATTAAAGAGTGTCTGAAAAAGCGGATTTAACCCTTCAGTTGGCAACACAAGACCAATGTTATGTTTTGGTCGTATCTAGCCAGCTGCCACTACTCTGAGAAAGTAATAGAATGGTATGCTGTTGTTTTCGTCACCAAAGAGTTTAAAGCTTCGATTTGCCCTGAGTTCAGACAGATCGAAAAATATTGGGCAATTGTGAAGCGGAAAATTTTATGAAGCAGTAAAAAAGTGACAAATGCACAACAAATACATTTAAAGTGGAATAAGTTCGTTGGTACAGTGTCTTCAGCGACTGTGCAGATCATGATGGTATCGATCTTGAGTTATGATAACTTGAATGCGTCCAAATTTACTTTGAACCGGGCTTTAGGCACGACTTCCGATAATTAAGCGTCTCCGAATGTTCTCTGCTGCAGTTGTTATCCGACGTAACCAATGATTCGAGGTACTCAAACTGACAGGATTTTGAAACTTGACAGGACACCCTATCATCACCTGATGAACTATCCAAAGGAATGATGCATGCATTGTAGAAAACCAGCAGACGTATTGGGCCTAAAATAATAATTCCTCAAACATTCAAGAAACCAAATGATTATTGAGATCTGTGTTGTCGATGTTAAGAAAATTCTACAACCCAAGGTTAGGCTTCCTGCTTAAACTGCTGCTACCTCTTCCTTCAACATTCATGATACCTCGACGCGAACCATTAAATTCACACCTTATTTCCATAAAACCAATTACTCACCCATATGTCCATAAAACAAGATTAGTTGCTCACCAACCTTCCCTCCGCTACTGTAGAATTGTACACAACGCCTTGCCTGTTCATGACAGGCCATTTCCAACCCTCAACTCTGCAATATC